>VDFB02141189.1:0-65183 GCA_007258455.2 Sequoia sempervirens
ATCATAATGATGATAAAAAGATTATTGAATTTATGAAAGCCCAAATGATTGATAGAAAAAAGACTGAAGAGGGATTGGAAGCCAAGTTAAAAGACTAACTCTTAAAGATGACATGATTATAAGTCAAAAAATTGAAATTGAAGAATGTAAAAGGATAGTAGATGTTGTAAGGTCTAATTTGGAGGCTAAAAAGAGTAAATGTTTAAAATTTGAAGGAGAAGTAATTGTGTGAAGGAAAGAGTTTGAAAGTGTCAAGGTTCAATTAGGTAAAAGTCAGAAATTTGATCGTAGTACTAATTTATTGAATGAGATGATTGGTAGACAAAAGCATTTTAAGGATCCTATACGAGTGGGATATGAAGTTGGACAAAGCTCTGCAAAAGAATCTAAACATGAGATAGTGTTTGCTATTGCAGATGGAAAGAAAATTATAGCCAGGAAAACACCAAGAGTGAAGGTTGATATTGGTCACCATATTGCTGCTGCTCAGAAAAAAGATAAATGGGTTGATGGAAGGAAAAATATACCATCAAGATCTCCATTTATCAGGTATAACCACTCTCAATTTCATGGCTATTGTTATTGTTGTAATTCTTATGGACATAGAGCAAGAAATTGTACAAGAAATTGTTGGATGAATAAAAGTCATAATCATGCATGAGGAATGCCAAGAGAGGTTCATACAACATGCCTAGAAGAAATTATCCTCTCTTTGGTCTAGACAACACCATTATATGTTAAAGGTGTAATGGGTTTGGACACAAAGCACAATGGTGTAAGAAAAGTTTGATAAAGCCATCTAGGGACTATATGTTCAAACAAAAGAAAAAGAATACCTTGAATAAGGAGGAGAAAAATCCTATACAAGTATGGAGAATAAAACAAGATCCAGGAGGTGAAAAACCAAAATCAATGCATGTTAATGAAAAGATATTATCCAATGCATAAGAACTAGCTTAAAGTCAGGAGGAGATAATCATTGTCTTATCTTTTGACCCAAGGAGTTAATCATGATGACCTTGTTTGGCATTGTGCATCCTATGTCTAGATTTGTGATGTGATCTGTTTTCTTTTGTCATGGGAGATTGATGCCTCTTTGCATCAAGGAAAGTCATGTGGAATGGTCCTGATATAGAGGACAAGATATCTTTGAAACAACATAACAATAGCATAGACCTTTGACAAACGATATTGTGTTCAAATAAGACAAAATAGTGAATAGAACAAAGAAAAAAGTGATTTGATGCCTGAATATTTGAGTTGAATAAGATCTTAGATCATGTTTCATGCTTATGGTGTTGATGTGGTGAATGGAATTGTGGTTAAGAATGGAAATGGTCTTCTTTTTCCTCATGAATTTGATGTTTTTTTCATAATGTTTTGTGTTCATTTCTAACAGCAATGTTTTGTCTCTTGCAAGGAGTTGACAGTACTAATAATGATCATCTAGCAGTAATGGACCTACTTTCATTCTATGATAAATGCATTAGACATAACCACAAGGATAGATATCAGTGAAAGCTCCATGCCAGTCAAATATATCTATCTGAGAACATAGGTGTGGTGGTTGTCAAATGGATGTGTGCACAGTGAAGAATCTTCCATATTGCACATTAGCATGATTTAGTATTATTGTACAATAACAATACATAAATGAACACTAGTTTATGGTATTGGTTTCATGATGTTGTGATTCTAAGTTTCCAACTTAGTTAAAGATAGTAAATGGTTTCTTATTGTCTCATGCATAGTGATGATTGTTATGTATCTTTCTTGAAAGGAGGTAGTGGCATTGATTTGTTTCAGTCACAATATGGTGTTTGAATGTAGATGGTATTAACATGGTCTTCATGTACTGATAAACAAAATACATTTCAATGATCCTTCATGGAATTGATCACAGTTCCATTTTGATGCACTGTGACATTAGAACAGAGGACAGTTCAAGACAGTCACTAAAACATGCCCACTGTTATGACAGTCAATTTTGCATTGTGAACAATCAATGATATCATGAAATGGAGGTCATCTTTATTTTCTTACGCATGGTACTCCAACAACATGTTGATTATTTGCAATCTAGGATAGTTCAATGTTGATTATATTGTCATTGATGATCATGGGAAAAGTGGTCAGGATTTGTGGAATAGTATGCAATGTTTCAATGATGACAATTACCTCTTGTTTACTTAGCTGCTTGTGATAGTGCAATGATTGTGACAATGATTTGTAGAGGTAGTAAGCTCAATAACACATGCAATGATTTCTTGTATTGCTATGGTTTGTTTGGTGTTGAGCATGTTAATTGTTGATAACTTTTCATGTGCTAACCATGCTGGAAATGACAGTATATTCTTAAGTGTATCTTTGACAACATGTTTTATGAACAATGCTTATTCACATTCTTGGATGGTGTGGAGTGATCTGTTTGGTAATCAATGAATTAACATCATTGTTTTGCATTCTAAATCAGAGTGATAGTGAGTAGATTTTTTTTTGCTGTAATGTTAATATAAGGGGCAATGAAAGCTTCAGAGACCAGTACAAACATTGGTAAGTCTCTTCATACATTCAAATAGTGTTTTCTTGAAAGGTGGTACATGATATTGCTGCAATCATACAATGACAATGATATCATTGTCTGCTAACATTCACTAATGAAGAAGGAGCAAATGCAGGTTTGGTAGTAGTATTTTGTACAACAAGGATAATTTACAGTTTTTCTCATTCAATGATATCAGTGATATCTTGTTCTCAATAGGAGTAATACATATGATAGTGGTTTATGTTGATATCATTCTGGTGGATCAATGGTTGTTTGGTTAGTTGTTAATGTATCAATGTTGATAGTGGAACTTGTTGCCTCAATGTACTCTTGCTGATAGTCTTTAATGGTAGTTGATCATGAGATGGCTTTAGTGAACTTGATAATAAATTTCTGAGCAAAGGGGGGGCTTAGGTCTACTATTTTTTTTTGTATTCACAACTCTCTTATGTTTTATTTGTTGCTCTATTTGCAGTTGGTTATTATGTTGGATATATGTTGGTTGGACTTTC
This sequence comes from Sequoia sempervirens, assembly GCA_007258455.2. NCBI lineage: Eukaryota > Viridiplantae > Streptophyta > Pinopsida > Cupressales > Cupressaceae > Sequoia > Sequoia sempervirens. Next base: position 3,058 of record VDFB02141189.1, read on the forward strand.
AGGTGTTTATCTTCATGGCATCTCACATTCTCCTCTTTCATCCTTTGTCATTGAGGGAAAAAGGGGGAGAGAAAGTATGTGTTTTTCCATCAAGGACAAAGGGGGAGTTTGTTGACTCTCAGTTGTTTTTGATGTGTGATGTTTGTCCTTGATGAAAAAACTAGTTCTTATAATGGTATTCTTTGATTGACATTGACAAGCTACATGATGTGCAGATTGGTTTCAAGGATGCTGATTGGTTGGTTGGCATATGATGCAAGATGCATTCTCTCATTGATTGTTAGGATTGATTGGCATATGGTGTATTTAGTTGCTCATGATCAATTTGTCTTTGATTGATATGTATCTCTGACTTGTGTTATGTCATTGACATCATGCACATAGTTTATGCAATTGGGATGGTCTAATCTTGGTGTCCTACGATTTGGTTCAGTTTATATCATGATTTCCTTGGTTCTGTCTACATTTTGATGAGCTACATGATGTTTAGTTTTGGATCTACTCTACATGATATTCTTTTAGTGTTTATGATTATGTTGAACTGATGGTGTTGATAAGGCATTGTACAGGTTATTCAGAATGATCATTTTCAAGATCATTTGAAGGCTCCATTTGAGGTTGCATGTCACAGGTTATTTGATCACATTCCAATTGATCATTTGCAGGTTCAGTTTGTCAAAACAATTATTTCTCAGGTGACTAAGGTCATTTGGTCTTTCTTGTTACATTTTAATGTGTTTGATTATGCACATTTCTATTGCATATCATCATGGTATATGGCTTTGGCAATATAATTGTGTAAATGGTTTATATTGTGAACTTGGCATATGGATCAGTCTTAATTTATTTCATATTATTAAAGGAAGATGACTTTATTAAAAGTCATTTGGTAGTGACATTAATAAGGTTTTTGGGCTATTTGCATTGGTTTTTCTGATATGGCTATAAGGGGTCTTGGTTTATTATTGAATCCCATTGGCATGATAATTTGATAAGATGTTTACACCATTGGCAATTCTTGTAAAAAGGTATCAGGCACTAAAGGTTTTATTATTACAAGCTATTTTTGAAAAGGTCGACAACCATAATTGACAACGCATACATGTGGCTGTGACAACTCATTATAATGTTGGGAATCATGTGCATTATTATTTTTTTGTCATCAGACTCTAAGGCATTATGATGGTTTATTAATCATTGTGTTTGATTTTCTTCAAACCTCAAATCATCATTGAATTTGATAAAGTCCTCGATAGACTTGAAAGAAAGAATTTTTAGGGAAATGTTATTGTTGAAGGGTTTGGAACCCTAGCCACCATGGATAGCATGATAGTTTGTAGGTTTTGGTGTCTTCTTTCAACTGATATATTGAGGGTTTATGTTCTTGTTTTGTTGGAGCTTGCTAGTAGTAAGAATTGTTTGGAATTTTCATCATTCTAGTTTTGAAATTGGAATACTAGCTATGAGCTAGTATGTGTGCGACTGTGGAAGTTGAATTTGATTTCCAGCTGGGTAGTTATGATGGTCTTCAACAAAAATTCATGGTATTTGTTTCTCTTTCTCCCACCGTGAACAGGTAAAGGAAAAAAATATCACATGCACTCGGTTTTGCATTGAGATTTTTCTTGCTAAAACATTTGTTAAGGGATTAAAAGAATCTTATTATTCATTTTTTGAAAAAAAAAGGAAGGAGGCTATTTTATGCACAAGATGATAACATTTTTGTTTCTAAGTTATTCGACAGTTGGCTATAACTGTTTCAAATGGGTTATGTTAATATTTTTGTTGATATGCTTAATATTTGATGATTATGATTGAAAACCTGTTAGGGTTTCTAGAATCTCATCTAGAGATTGTTCTTACAGTTTCAAAATGGTCTACAGAGATGCTTATGCATTTGATTTAAGAAGATTTTGTTGTATTTCTCACGTTACTGAGAAGAAGAGAAGAAGCTCTTGTGAAACATCATATTTTTATCTTTACAGTGACAAGAAACTGTGTTCAAACATTGAAAATAATTGAATCTTAGATACTTTGTAAAAGATGTTGTCAATTTTATATGACATTCTTCTTTAGTGTGCTTATTGAAATATTCATATGCGTAGTCTTCTATTGTAATTCTAGGGTTTTGATAGAATGCTTTAATTTTTTGCGTTGTAAAGGAGTTGGTGCTTTTGATTTTTTTGTGGAGTTGGTGTTCCTAAACCTGTGGAGTTGGTGCTCCTATATTTTGTGGAGTTGGTGCTCCTGAATGTAAAAGAGTTGTTCTAAGTGAATAGAGGAAATATTTTTTGAGTGGTTTTTTATTCCCCTAGAGGGTTTTTCCACTCAGGACAAAATTCTAGTGTTATGTGATGTTTCTATGTGTGATTGGTTCATTTACTTGAGTTGCATTAGATTGTTAGTATCAATTATTCATTTCTACCCATTCTTTAAATCAAAGCATCTTGCATAAATGGTTTAGTTACAAGCTTTGATATATGTGCAAAATTTATCAAGCCAGTCCCTGTTAATGAAATGTTTATTGTCTAAGTTCATGTGAAGTTTGCTCTTCAATTGTCATTTGATATTCTTTTTTCAAAGTTTAAATTATTGTGACTTTCTAAATCACTAATTGTCTCCCCCTCTCAGTGATTTCAATTTTCCAACAATATATTTGTTTCTTTGTTAATTTCTATGCATTTTCTTCATTTACAGCCTGTGTACGGGTCCGTATAGCAGGATTTTTCTCTAAGATGATCAGAATTTGTTGTAGAATAGTTTTTGATTAGAATCCATTCTCATGGAATTCTATTAAGTTCCAAGCAACTTAGAAGTAGATTTTTGAAATAGGTCTGAACTTGCTCATACAAGGGTTTGAGTGTAATATGTTGAAATAGGCCATTCCACCTATTGTTTAGGTCGTGTTTCGGTGAAATGGGCCTGATGTAAGTAGGATAGGGAGTAGGAATAAGAAAATAGCATTGGTAAAGGCAGTGGAAGAGATTACTAATGTTTCCCTTGTTGAAAATTTAGAATTTAGACCTTAAAAAGAAAGGCTAGAAGAGGTGAAAAGAAGAAGTTGTTAATGATATAGCAGCTTCGGTAGCTCCTTCCAGCTCAGCTCTTTCGTGGAAACATAAATTGAATGATAGCCGTTGGCTATTCAATTTATATTTATTGTTTTGTATTATTTTCATTATGGCCGACATGAGAAAATACGAATTCATCTTGGTCACTTATTAGAAGACATTTAATATTTATTAAGGCCGACATTCTTTATGAATATATTTCTGGCCAACATCCTTTGTGTCTTGTAAATAACATTTATTTTGGCCGACCTTATGATATGAGGAGGTGCGACCTCCCTAAGTTGTATATATACAGTGCGAACATCATACAAAGACACACATCATACAGTGCAAAATACATACAGGGCGAACATCAAGAAAGCGCGATATATCATCTAATATGAATCATTTGCAAGGACGAATTCATTGCTAGCAAATTGCGAATCATCAAAGTTCAGTTTGCGAATTTGATTAAGAGCTAATAAGTGCAAAATCTTCAAGAGAGAAGTGCAAATTCTTCTAAGTGCAGATTGTGAAGTTAAGTGTAGATCAGAGATCAAGTAAGAGCAGATTATTTGATTATTCTACAGCCATTGCTGGTACTGATATTGGCCTTGTGTGTGGCCTCTTTGTAAAGAGACTTATTGCTAGTTATTTTGAAGATCGCCAGATCTGTGTTCAGTCAATTCTGTATATTGCCAGGTGTGAATTGGTAGGTTGTTATCAGTTATTCCATCTTGCCAGGTGTTGTATATCGATCTTGTGTTAGACCTCATTGTAATGTGTAAAGTTGCCACTGTTACATCAAATATAAGAGAGATCTTTGTTGCTGGGTTTTTCTCCCTCAAGAGAAGGGTTTTCCCAGGGTATATGCTGTGTTATTTTGTCTGATTTTGAATTATTTTCTGTGCTTTTAATCTGTTCACATAAATTTAACATGGTATCAGAGCGGGTTTGAGGATCGTGATCAGATTATTGCATTCAGATTATCCCACTTGTTCAGCATGTCAGGATGGTGCATGATTTGAAGGTTGAGGATTCAAGTGAATATCTGTCTCATTCAACATTATCAAGCAGTGTACCTTCTGACACCACTTCTGTGAGGGCTGCAAGAGGCGATTCACTTGGTACAAGAGATCGTGGGCCATTAGAAGTGGTCATGGTATTTTAATCTCCTCTGTGAACATAATGGAGATTTGAAAAGAACAATATCTGCATTCTGGAAGTGGGGCGAATATTCATGATGGTTGGTTCGTGATATTCTTTGAAACTGAGATAAGGCTATGAGGTTGTGGGATAGCTTAGAAACCATGGAGTTTGTTGCTGAGTGAAGAACTAGTTAAAAGCTGTTCTAGTCGTGTCATTACAGGCTTCCATCAGAATATTTAAAGAGATAAGTATTCTTTGTTTGAGTTACATCATTCTTAGTTGGATCTTGTTGTAGTAAAAGAGAGAGATAGTGGTTCTTTTGAATTGTGTTCACTAGAATAGAGATCCATTGAAGATTTCATTTTATTTATTGCGAGTTGTTTCATGTTAATTATGAAGATCTTTGAGTGTGACTTTGAGATGAAAAAGAGAACATCTTTCATTGTGATAGGATGATCACATCGATACCATTCTCTTGTGCATGGAATATGATACCTTGAGGGGTCTGACTCTGTATTAAATATGCTAACTGCATGTTGCACTTAAGAAATCTGTAGTGCAGATTGTCTTTTGTTGTGTCGAGTTTAGCACTCTCGAGAAGAGTAAAAGATGGAAGGAAAAGTCATCAGAATTCAATAAAGATAAGTTTCCTTATCCCTTTATTCTGAATTGCTGGTAATTATATCTCTTTATTCATGTCTTTCATAAATGTATTCATGCTATAACCTTGTATGATTCTAGACTTGATATTTCTTTGGATAGTCATGAATTGTTGTAATCTCTCTCCATAATGCTTCCAGGATGATTCAAGAAGCATGAAAGTAATGAGAGATTATGCAAAAGGAAAGAGCTTCAGGCCGACCAAAGAAATGTTCAAGCATGAAGTCACAACTTGCAGCCATGAGACTGAGTTGGTGGCTAGAGGGAGTTCACTTCCAGAAGTCTTCTTTGCAATCTCTGAAGTAGGAATCAAGAGGGAGTTTAGTGACTTGCTAAGAAGAAGTGAAGATTGCAATGTTGTAAGAATAGAGTGTTTTAAGAGGATAGCCCGTACTTAAAGATGCAGATGAAAGCATTGAAGAAGTACAAGGCAAGATTCATAGCTCGTGGGTTTTCTCAAAAAGAGGGAGTTGATTATGAAGAAACATTTGCTCCTGTTGCTCACTATTTTGAGGTTCATGGGAAGGAGCCTCATGTTTGCAAGCTAAAGAAGGCCTTGTATGGTCTTAAGTAGGTTCCTCACACATGGTACGAAAGGATTAATCAATACCTGTCAAGCTTGGGTTTCTTGAAGAATGATGCTGATTCAAATCTCTACTTCAAGGTAATCAATGGTGATGCATTACTTTTGGTTGTATATGATGATCTAATCTTTACTGGAGAAGATCACCTGATTCTTGAATGTAAGAAAGATTTAACTTCTGAATTTGAGATGGACCTTGGGCTCATGCATTACTTCCTTGGCTTAGAAGTCTAGCAAAAGATAGATGGTATGATTCTAAGTCAAGGGAAGTACACCATTGATATATTGAAGAGATTTGGCATGATGGATTGCAAATCCATGTCTACTCCTATGGAGACCTATCTTCATAAATTGAAGGAGGTTGCAACTAGTTCAGATTTGGTGGATCCTATGTTGTACAAACAACTGATTGGATCCTTGGTGTATCTTGTTAACACTAGACCTGATATTTGCTATGCAGTGAGTGCACTTAGCCAGTTTTTGTGTGATCCGAGACAAATACATCTTGTTGCAGCTAAACATATCCCGAGATACTTGGGTGGCACAGTTGGATATGGGTTGAAGTATACTTTAGAAGCAGATTTGGGGTTACTTGGTTTCACTGATTCTAATTGGGCAGGTTGTGTCATAGATCGGAAGAGTACCTCTGGCTGTTGCTTCAATTTGGGTTCTGCTATGATTTCCTGGTGCAGCAGGAAGCAGTCTTCTGTAGCATTGAGTACAACAGAGGCTGAGTACATTGCAGCTTGCATGGCAACTCGGGAAGTAGTGTGGCTTCGTAAGCTCCTTGCAGGATTGTTTGGACAATCAAAGGAGCCTACTATTATTCATTGTGATAATCAGAGTTGTGTGAAGCTTTCTTTCAATCTTGTGTTTCATGACAGATCCAAGCATGTTGAGATCAAGTACCACTATATCAGAGACATGGTACTGCGGAAGGCTGTATAGTTGAGGTACATTAGCACTGATGAGCAGACGACAGATATTCTCACCAAGCCTCTCACCAGGATAAAGTTTGTATACTTCCGAGATAAGCTTGGTATGGTGGAGAATCCAGCCTTGATTGAGTATGAGTCTCAGTATCAGTGAGCCTTCTTAATGCATTTTCTTCTGTGACAGAAGAATTTGAGGTGAAAGCCCTTGTTTCCACCCTCCGAGCTGAGTCATGGTGGATGTCATGTGTGTGACTCCATGACATATGTTGTACTTGTGTTTCACCCTCTGAGAGAGTCATGGTGAAAGTCACGTTGAGGTGACAACATCACGCAAGTGATGAACACTTGTACTTACTATTGCACTTTCTTCTGTGACAAAAGAATTTGAGGTGAAAGCCCTTGTTTCCACCCTCTGAGCTGAGTCATGGTGGATGTCATGTGTGTGACTCCATGACAACATCACGTGAGAGAGTCCATGATGATCTTCTTGTACTTGTGATTCACCCTCTGGGAGAGCCATAGTGAAAGTCATGTTGAGGTGACAACATCACGTAAGTGATGAACACTAGTACTTACCATTTGATGGTTGATATCGAGAGGATATCAAATATCACGTTGAGGTGATATTTCTCTCTTTATATCTGATTGTAGGCAATGATGGCAGATGGACCTCATATGGAGATGATTTGTATTATGCAGCTGGAAGTTCTCTCCCTAGCTGAGAGGGAGTGTTAATGATATAGCAGATTCGGTAGCTCCTTCCAGCTCAGCTCTTTCGTGGAAACATAAATTGAATGATAGTCGTTGGATATTCAATTTATATTTATTGTTTTGTATTATTTTCATTATGGATGACATGAGAAAATACGAATTCATCTTGGTCACTTATTAGAAGACATTTAATATTTATTAAGGCTGACATTCTTTATGAATATATTTCTGGCCGACATCCTTTGTGTCTTGTAAATAACATTTATCTTGGCCGACCTTATGATATGAGGAGGTGCGACCTCCCTAAGTTGTATATATACAGTGCGAACATCATACAAAGACACACATCATACAGTGCGAAATACATACAGGGTGGACATCAAAAAAGTGTGATATATCATCTAGTATGAATCATTTGCAAGGACGAATTCATTGCTAGCAGATTGCGAATCATCAAAGTTTAGTTTGCAAATTTGATCAAGAGCTAATAAGTGCGAACTCTTCAAGAGAGAAGTGAGAATTCTTCTAAGTGTAGATTGTGAATTTAAGTGCAGATCAGAGATCAAGTAAGAGCAGATTATTTGATTATTCTATAGCCATTGCTAGTACTGATATTGGCCTTGTGTGTGGCCTCTTTGTAAAGAGACTTATTGCCAGTTATTTTGAAGATCGCCAGATCTGTGTTCAGTCAATTTTGTATATTGCCAGGTGTGAATTGGCAGGTTGTTATCAGTCATTCCATCTTGCCAGGTGCTGTATATTGGTCTTGTGTTAGACCTCATTGTAATGTGTAAAGTTGCCACTGTTATATCAAATATAAGAGAGATCTTTGTTGCTGGGTTTTTCTCCCTCAAGAGAAGGGTTTTCCCAGGGTATATGCTGTGTTATTTTGTCTGATTTTGAATTATTTTCTGTGCTTTTGATCTGTTCACATAAATTTAATAGAAATCACTTGAGAATAAGTTAGAATAGGTTGGAAATAGGGTGAGGTTGTGGAGTTTTTTGTGTTCAAAAGGTCTGCAAGGAAAGGGGAGGTCAAAAGTATGCTATGGCATGATGCCCTAGTTGGGAAAAGAGGGGTTTTGAATGAAAAAGAGGTTTGAGGGAGTATTAGTGGGTAAAGTTAGAGGGCAACATAATTTGGTGGTCAATTAAGTTTGTGTAGGTAGAATGAAGAGTTTTGGAAGAGGTTTTGAGGTTGTATGAGGTTCGAGAGTTCGGTTCGCCGGTTTGGCCAAATTTTTTTGGAGGGGTTTGAGTTTGTTTTGGGTTTGTTAGTACAAAAAACATGTAAAAACAAAATATATATATATATATATACATGTAGACATGCAAAATTTGCATTATACATTCATCAAGTAAATCAGGCTTCACGTGCATCCACTCATTTAGTTAATCAGGTTCACCTTCATCCATTCATCAAGTAATCTCATTAATCTCCTAAGGTCATTTATTTAAAATCAAATAAACATTATCATCAACCTTTTTAATCAAATAAATCAAACATCCATCATAATGCATTTCCATCCTTTCTGATTTAAATAAATCAAATAGTTATCTCAAAAAGGTCAAAACATCCTAATCATCATCCTAGCTAATTAATCTTGATTAAATGCTAATCCTCACCACTTGCATTCTCTAGATTTAGCCACTTGCACAAATAAATCAATTTATTGATTTATTAAACCCCTCATTTTCACTCAACAAGATAAGTTGATTTGTCCCTCCAACATAGCATTTGTTGCTCATTTTCTTGTACCCCTCTCTAAATTTATTGCACAATTTGAATTCAAATTCTCCCTCTCATGGGCACACTTTCCAAATCTTGCACATGCATTAACCAATCACCACTTGACAAGTGTCTTCCTCTCATTTGTCCAATCTTAGTCCCACATTGGTCCCTCTTCAACACTTAGCATTTGAAAATCCTTAAATAGAAGCTTCAACTTTGAGCAAATCCTCCACAACTCCACAAAAATCTGATACAAGGTCAATCTCTTCATTTGAGAATTGATCTTGTCCACACCATCTTCATCATTTGCAACATTTAGCTTATCTAAAGGGGTTGGGAAAGAGCTACTTTTCATATCAAAGTAGCACCAATCCCCCTATGAGATGATGTTTGAAGTAATTTAGGAATACATTTCATGCTTATTTCATTTATAATTTCATGCTAGTTTGGTGATGTTGTTATTCCTTTTGCATTTGCTCAACAATTTCATAGGGAAAGTGATAATCTCATCTATTGAATGTTGACAGATTTCTCCATATTTGTCAATCATGGATTTATGTAGATTTTTCATCTTCACATTGTGGTGCTAGAAGGAGGGTTGAACCTTTGTTTATCTTTCATGCATTAGGAAAAAATATGAAGTCTTTTCTTCGTCATTTTTTTCTATTTCTATTTACATAAGATTGACTAATGCTTTGAATCAAGAATGTAAGCGTCTTTGTTTATGCTCATCATAAATTTCAAGCTTTGTGTGTTTTTCAATCTATATCTTTGGGTGGCTTTTTTTGTTTTCCACATGCATTGCCTGACTTTCCTGTAGGAAGGTTGCGAATTTGCAACTGGTAGCACTGTATTCTCTACAGGAAGGCCTGTGTGTGCTCACCTGCTCCCAATAATCCATATTGGTTTAGCATAATATGCAATCTTTATTTCACTCGATTCAAAGATTTCAAATATGGGCCAGTTTAGAAGAAGCAAAATGCACACTGCCCAATCATAGATCCGCACATTTATTCCACACACATAGAACAGTTGCAGTTCAATTCTCCACCTTGCTTGCTCACGCAAATATGACAAGACTTCCTTGAGTAAATGACAACCCACTTGACTAGATTAGCAGGTCTTCGCGTGGGTGAAGTGTTTCAGCCATAAATGTAAATCTAGTACAGTATTATTATTCTTTTTTTTTCTCTTGAGGGAATCATAGATTGGACTTGGTGGATTATAATGCACGTGTCTTCTGGTGCATTGATTAAAGTATTGAGTGATATTTGGCAACGTTGGGAAAAGCAATAAGATTATATGGCTGAAACCACAGGATTGGTAAAATGAGTTGCATTAGAGTAGTAATCGAAGTTAGGCGACGATTGAAGAGAGCTCATAATACCTTTCACACAGAAGCTTTGTTGTTTAACCTCTTTTCCATAGTTGCTGAAGAATTGCATGTGTTGTATTTTTTATATTGGATGACACTTGCCTTGTTGTCATCCATTCTAGATCATAATCATTAGACTCGTTCATACTATTCTTGGCAACCACTACTACACATATTTTCCTCTAATAAGATGTGAACAAACATTCATCCTTGAAAGTTAAATACACCATTACATGTCTCTTACTTTCATGCACTTTCTTCATTCTTACTTTGGTAAGTGGCATTCAATGAGACCACATTTCTATGAGGAGAAAATAATGAGATTACAAAGTCATTTTGCAATAGTCATGCCAATAAGTTAGCATTTTTCAACATTGCAATTTGTCTCTGTTTGTTGATTTCTTCCATATGCTGGCTTTTTTTATCATATGTTACTTTTTGTGCCTTGTGCATCTTACAACTTATTGACCATTTCTTTTTGTAGCTAGAGTAGGTGCAGCAGAAAACATTAAACATTGGTTTTCTTCTGTGCCTGGGGTGTTAGAAAATCACACAGGGAAAGCGACAAATGGTGACAGGCGAAGCAAAGGATTTCGCCATAAATTTCAGTCAAACTATTGATAGGGTGGTCACCACATATTGCGCAAAAGGAAATTGGACGGCTAAGCGCATATACTGCCCTCTCAGTAATTAAAACATGTCCCATTTATTTTACTTTTTCTCTAGCTAGGGGATCTAAAAATATTTGGAATTCAAATCCAACTTCCCCTCTACTTTTATGGCACATTGAAGATCTCTATTTAGATTGTCAATTAATTGCTCTGTCCTCTTGTCTATTATCAGCTAACTCTTTTTATATCTTTGGCAGTGAGCTAATGTTGTACATACCTATCTCATTAAATGGCCTGAGTCAGTCACTTTTATGTTCTAGGGGACCAAATTTCAACGGCGGTGGCCAAGAACAGTTGGGACTCACATTGGTAATGATTATAGTCTTAGAATCCACACCAAAAGAATCAAAACCTGAAAGTGGAAGGCATAGATTCATTCCACAGAGCTTGAATTACATTCTGCAAAGCTTCGATTCAAAAAAAACGTGGGGGCTGCAGATTTATTCCTCACAACTTGCATTAATTCTTGTGCTATCACAATGCTCCTTTACATAGTGGTCAACATCTCTTCTTAGAGGTAATTGTATGCGAGATTAGAGGTGAGATTCCCCGACCAACGTTCTCCATTAAATGCTATACTTGACTGCTAAGAGACTCATGTAACTTTTGCATGTATTTTGTATTATATTATAGTCATGTGTTACATTTGAAGGAAAGTAAATAACTGCAATCACTTTTGGGAACCAAACATACTTCTACCTCATTGCTATCTTTGACATTGCGTATTCATTGCACAAATCTATGGAAGGATTTAGACAATAATCTGACATATAGTTTGACTAAAGTTACTTGCTATCCTATCGTGACTACAGTTCAATTATGCTAGATTCACCTTCACTATTGCAGGTCACTGTCAATTAATTGCCTAAGTTGGAGATTTTTTTGGATTTTATGCAAAAATCTCAAACTGACATCAATTGTATTTATCTATCTTTTTTTGGACCATTGGACAAAATCAGAATTTGTTGGATCTTAACATCTGTCTTCTTGAAATGAAAAATAAGCAAACAATTGAGTTGATTTCTTGGGGATAACAGTGCAACAAGATTTGCGCATGGAACTTGAAAAATACATTGAAGCATAGAAAACACTCTTTGAAGAATTAATGTCTGAGTTGAAGAATCAAGAATTGAACTTGAAAGAGCATTTTTAAATGCTTATCGTAATTAGAGCATCTAAGTGTTGCTTTCTCTTTTACACCAACTAGATCAATTTGGGGATTAACAATTGATTTTTCTTTCAAAGTTGAGTTAAAATTGAACCTTAGACACCTACTAGCTTTTCAATTTGGTCTAAAAATGAACAAGGAAATCTTCACAATCAAGTTTGGTGCTTTAAAATGAACTCATCATTGCTTTGAGGCTAAAACGAACAAGTGCTTGATTTGTGTGATCCTGTCTTTAGTGCATTTTGAGTGCGTATCCTCTCCCCTTGCGCTTCGTGTGATCTAGGGTGCAAGAGAAACAATCAAAATGCATTTGACTGCTTTGAGTCACCTTTAGAGGGGCCTGCCTAAGAGACACATCCGAAAGGAGAACTCGAAGGTGACTCCAAGTGGTTTTTCATTCGGGCCGGTATACAAATGGATAAAACTAAACTGTCAAGTCCTCATGGTATGTAGACCTTAGTCGTACAGTGTCTTTCAAAATGGGGTACTACCGTAAAACGTATAAGAGCCCCTAGTAGGATTGATTAAAGCCTTTAGTGGCTTGCTGGACGCTCGCAAGGTGCCATGTCCCCGATGTTGTGTCATTAAGAACCTTGTTTATAGCAGCCATCCAGTCCATCCAACGAGTTTATCGAAGTGGTGCATTGGAACTTAGATTCCAAGAAGTTACTTGCCATGTCCGATCTTGGTTGAAATATAGAGGTTAAGACTTCATTCTTAACATACCTTTATATTTTTTTCCTTGATTGCATGTAAAATCATCTCTTCTACTATGAAGGGCATGAGGCAAGCCCACCAAGAAAAATGCACCAATTGAGCTAGGATGTTACATTGCTTGTTTGAAAACACAGTGCATTTATCGAAAACATTGGAAAACCAACATTCAACATCATCATCAAAATTTCGAACCCCTTTGATAGGGAGGCTGCAGGAACTCAATCACACTATTTTTGGAAGCTGCAGGAAGCAATCATAGATTCCTGCACTAGGCCTTGTCTTAGACCTCCTTGGTGAAATTGCTGTTCCACCTTAACCTATAGGAACTCTACCTTGTCTAAGTTCCCCCGGTTCTCCTGCCAACCTCATTATCTTGACAAATTTTGAATAACCCAACCATTCCTTGGTTCAACGCTTCATTCTCCTTTGGCCCTTAATCTACCCTAAAGACCAAATAAACTCAACCTTTTTCTAGGTTCTTGCAGGGGTTAGAAAAGGTTACAAAGACTTCAAAATGGTTTGTCTAGGGTTCTTAGACAACCACAAGTTTCTATCTTGCCATCGTTTTCACAAGATGCTCTCCTAGGGTTTGAATGGCTAGTAGCCATTGAGCCTCTGAACAAAAGTAAATTGTTTTTCCCTCCTAAACCCACCAAAGGACTTAGGTTCTTGACTTAGGTAATGTGTTTCCCCTGTCTACACCTTCAATATTTCTAGGGTTTTAGTCTTGCTCAGGCCATGTGCTATTCAAACACCAAATTTGTCAAGCAACTAGGGTTCTAAATTGCTCAGAAACAGTTTTAGGACTGGTGAAAAGTTCTCCTCCTAAACGGATTGCTGGGCTCTTTTCCTTAACACCATACGTGGCCAAGACTTTCCCCTAAATTCTCCAAAAATAATTTTTCAAAAATATTTTCTCCCCTGCATGTTATTAACACTGTTCTACAGCCTTTCCTAGCCGGGCTCTTCACTGGCTCGCCTAGGGCAAGGCGTTTCTTCCAGCTCCTGCAACCAAAGAAAACCTAACACCTACCATATTTACACCTACCATATTTACAAGTACGGAGCCTAGGCACATTTCCCAAAAAGGTTGTACAATTTGTACGGTGGGAAGACAACCTAGGACTCCATTGTTAAAAACAGCCTACTACAGGACTGAAAACGATAGAAAAACAAAGTATTTACAAACTATAGATGGAAACAATCTACCAAAAAAAAAGAATGGTACAGAAAGCTTGTATAAGACTACCACTACATTCTACTAGAAAGAAACAGTAAGATTCAATCCATTGAAGCTCAACAAGAATGCAAAGAACATGAAAACTATCTTTTTGAACACTTTTCACCAGCTTCACAAAATGCCACTTCAAAAATAAAACATCTAACCCCTTTCCAAAGTCGAGGCATGCCTTAAATAGGCTTCCAAAACAATTTAGATGCTTGGGTCGTGCTTCTAAATGACCTAAAAAGAACTTTTTAAAAACCCGCTGTGTTTTCAAACATTTAACAATTTTTGCCAACCTAGCAATATGATGTAAAATTATTTAATACTTGTCACCTTCTTTCCCAAAGTTCAAAAACACCCTAAGCACCTAAAATAATGGTCAACATGACCTTATGATAGCACAACAAAATTAAGAACTTCAAACAAAATTTCAACAATAGTCCTTTGCCAGGTGCTCCTGCACCACCCTTAGTTAGAGACAATACCTTTGACAAAACCCAAGAACTATTGCTTACCCTAGGGATTATGTCCTTAGAGGTTTCTAAGTAATTGGGTTTACATCTTAATTTTCTCTTACAAAGGTCAACATTAGGTAACCCTTGTCCTGATTTCTTGGAACTTCCACATAGCACTTTGTGGGACAAAAAAAAGTTGTGACATTAGACATTCAGTTTGAAACATAATCAAGCACTTGATTTTGGTAACAATAAGTCATTAAAGCAAAGATAACAAATTGGACCCCACACATGTGCTTGATATCTTTTGGTCATATGATTTTCATGCAAACATTGGTCTTTTGATTTCTCTTAGAGAAAAGTGTTTCTTCAATACCTTGGCCTAGTAAACAAAGTCTCTCTAAGTCTTTTAGGATCAAATAAAACACTTCATCCATCCAAAAATTTGTCATCTCCATCCCACCAAACAACTTTAGAGCTTTGGAAACATCATTCTAGACTTGGGTAAGTCATCAAACCAAAAATCACCTTGTTTAGTTAGGCATATGGGAATGCATCCTTTCTCATACCTCTAATTAAATCAGCAATCCTTTGAAAAAAGTTCATCCTAAAGATCACATCCAACATCTTAGGGTTTACAAGTTCATTATCCAAATCAAACTAATCAAAATCAAACCCTAAGTCTAGCATTGATCCAAAGTTCCTAAGCATTCAACATCCATATCATTTACACCTTTCATCCTTCATCTCATCATTAGTCCTAAGAACCTTAGAGGTCACTTTTGTAACAAGGTCAAAACACAAGAGGAACATGGAATACAAACTTGATCCATACATCATGAGTAATCCAAGTCAACTAAGCTATCAAAGCCTTACAACACCGATTGATTATCAACACTCACACTTATACAATCAATGCATGGGATCATTACCTTCTACAAATGTCAATGGCACAACAAGTGTGAGTATGCCTAAATCGAAGATTGGAACACATTTCTCGATGGTAGATCTAAATCAAAACCTACAAGTCTGTCAACCGAACAATCAAAGCATGAGCCTTCAAACGAACAATGTCATCCCACCAAATCCCTACAAGCCAAATGAGAATGTGCCAAGAACAAGTTTTTGAAACATGAATCCGGAAAAATTTGGGATGGATACATTTGCAAATCATATGAATATTCCAAACATGAACAGTGGTCAATTTCAACCTATCATGCCAAATTTGAGTGTCATCCCAAATCAAAACATTGTCCAAAATCAAACACAAGTCCACACTCCAAATCTGCTTAAACACAAGCCAAATCAATTATATCAAGGGAGTCAAGATCGAAATCAAGAACAAATTTGGCTAGATCAAATTACTACACTTACCAAAATAGTTCATTCATTGCACCAAGAGACATCTCCACCACCATTACCCATATCAACATCATTCCTTGGTTTAGGGCTTCCCCCTTTACTTAGCACCAATCACTCCATCCAAATCAATCCACCTAACACCAATCAAGCCATCACATCAAATATTTTGAATATTCCATCGACATCGCACCAACAGATGGTATCTAATCCAATGACAACATCAATCATGAAAAATCAAAATATGGTCTCTCAAGGGCCTATCACCTCGGTCATTCCAACCATCCCTATCACTTCAATCACTCCAAACACCACTATCATACCTATCACATCTCAACCCCTCACTACCATGATTGCTCCAAGTGTATCTCAACCACTTGTCACTGCATCCAACATGATTCCAAATACACCACCACTACCACCAAAACCAAGTGCAAGAAGTCAATATTGTAACATCGCACTAAAAGCGCATCAAGTCTACCAACAAGCGCTTCAATAATATCAGGTGGTTCCACAAGTCGATCAAGCTACCCAAGCCGCTCAAGCTACCCAAGCTTCCCAAGCCTCTCAAGCTACCCAACAAACACAAGCACAAACACAAAAAATGAGAACTGTTGAGAGCAATGGTCAAGATCTATCCATCCAAGAGCACATTGAAGATGTTTCTATCTCATCTGAAGATCAAATCAACATATGTCAAAATCCACCAACCAACAATGATCCAATTCAAGAAACGTCAACATCATTTGACCCTATGGTTAAAGATATTGGAAATCCCTCCACCACAATTGTTGAAAACAAAGATCAAGATCTCTCCATCGATGAGCACCTTGAAGATGTTTCCACCTCATCCGATGACCAACTCACCATACATCAAGAGCCACTTTTTAGTGATCTATTTCAAGGAGTGTTAGGATTATTTGATCCTATTGACATAATGCACGATCTATTAACCTATGGTCATGTTGAAAATGTCTCTACATCGCCTTATGAGTTAGAGGACATATCTCAAGAATTTATTGCAAAGCATGATCAACATCTTTCACCAACATCTAGCAATAGTCCTTTCCAAGACATGTTGACCCCCTTTGACCTCATGATTACAAATACGGAAGGAACCCTAAACTTGACACTTGAGGATATTGAACCACTTACCATGTCTAATGACGACATCCAGGAACCCTTTGTAAACAATTCATCCTTTGAAACTGATCCATGTCAAAAACCTTATCCAAAGCATGTCGAAAGCAACTCCGAAATCATTCAAAATCAAGAATTTGTATCTTCAAGATACTACAATAATCTAATGGACACTCTCCTGTCTATGCAAGATGATCATATCCAAGTAGCACATACTACTTCATCTACCCATGAGATGCTTTCTATGGATGGACACGTAGATGATCTTCATCTAGAACAAGATTTTGTTGCACAAAAAGAACAAATTCTTAACTCCTACAGTCCAATTGAGTTATCAACATCAGGATCAAATATATCTCAAATTTAGACTGAGGACATTAGGTATGCGGATGTCCAACATTATCCACTCAAGGAAACAAGTTATATAGAATAGGATATTCCAGAGTTAGCAGAGCAACAAATCAAAATAACATCATCTACGATGGTCATGCATTCTAAGAAAGAGCTCTCGGAACAGGCAGAATCAAGTCATGAAGGTACTACTTCCACAATACTGGGGGCAACTTTGTCTCAAGCAAACGTCAACATAGGGAGTGCGAAGAGTCCTTATGATGAAACTGATGTCAATACTACAACCAACCACGTCATGAATCTTCATCCACCCATCACCCCATCCATGAATTGGGACCAACATCGAAAGAAAGAGTTAAATCAAAGTACGAAGAACATTATCAAAGCAAAAGAAGCTAAGAAGCATGATGGACAAATCAAATACGCATGGATACCAAAACATACAAAGAAAGATCATCCCTATCAAACTCCATCAGTCAAAAAAATGATGGGGCAAAATAAAAGAGGGAAAAGTATCCATCAAAGATGTCCGCAAAAGCAAAAACAAGCTTTTCAAGCAACATATAAAGTATATCAAGCAGTTGGTCCTAATTCCATGCACACCTTCGTATCCACCCATCATTGCTCATCTTCCTAAGTTTGGAGAGTCAAAAGTGCCAAACTGTCAACCAATCCATCTCTTATCCCTAAACACACTCCATCCATGCCTCTACACATGATATCCAATTCTCACATTGACCATGTATTGGAAATGACCCTTCATCATACAGATTCAAAGGGCACTCTATCACAATGTGTGAATTTATGAAACACATTTGACTTTTTGCATCGTATTTGCATTTAGAATAGCTGCATGTGTTAATTTTGAAACGCATTTGAATTTATTGCAACACAACATTTATTTTTCAACGCATATGAATTTAGTGTAATGCATGTGATGTAATTAGCCACATTTGTTTAATAACGACACATTTGAATTTTCTGCACCGCATATGTTAAAAAGCGATGCATGTGCAAAATAATGATGCATTTGAATTTTATTTAGTATAGTCAGTTTGCGCTAGAATAGATGATTGAGGCTGACATGAGGCATATATAATGCCATTGCAGATTGTATTAGACACGATATATATATGGGAGTGGAGATCTACTATGTTTCGATTCAGAGATAGCTTATGGCCGACAGAGTGATGGATTCTATGGCACCTTGGTTTATTGCACATGACAGACATGCCCCAGATTCGGGTGAATCGGGGATTATTGACAGCGTTGTGTAAGCAGTGGCACCCGAAGACATCGTCTTTCCACTTACTGACTGGAGAGGCCACGGTTACCGTAGAGGATGTCTATAGGATCCTTACACTGCCTATTAGAGGCACATGGGTGACATATGATACCCAGAGCGGTGCTGCCGAGATGTGTAGATACTATCCCCATGCTGACATTAGACAGTTAGGATTTGATGATTATGAGATTAGGTGGTGCGTTTTGGCCCAAAGGTATAGACATCTAGACTATCTATTGTGTACATTGATAGGTGGGATAGTACTTCCTGACCGCCGAGGTCATGGTTTTCCCATAGGGTGGGGGGAGATGCTAGTAGGCATGCTGGAGCGTCGAGTGGTATATGCTTGGGGTTCCTATGTACTCAGGATGTACTTTTATCTACATGATATTACCTATCGAGAGGCACAATCGATGAGTTGTGGTACCACGCTCTTGATGGTATGGGCATGGGAGCATATTGCCATTTTCTGGCTACTTGTGATGGTTGATCTTCCACATGGAGCTCCTTATGCCTTCCGTTATGCGGGGGCGAACACTCAACATCACATTGGAGATACGGGTTACTTCAGACATGCCATAAACACTATGCAACAATTTACATGGAGACCATACTTGGGCTGTGAGGAGTGGTCAAATGAGGATGAGCATTTGCCATTTTGCAGATAGGAACAATTCTTATTTGGGAGAACAGTATCACATGTCCGCATCATAGAGTGTCAGTTGCCAGATTGTGTCCTGCGGAAGTTTGGAGAGGTGCAGGATGTACCTAGAGGACGGGAAAAGTTTTCCAAATCATTGTGAGAGGTCCCGCTATGGGGTCCTAAGATTCCAGTGGCCACAATAGAGGCAACTATTGATGCAATACAGGCACTTCCATGGGGATGGAGGGATGGTCCAACGAATCCAGGCACCACAATAGAGTACGACCAGTGGTGGGTAGTGCACAAGTCGATCCCTTTGACAGATCCAGAGAAGCCAGTGCCGGTAGAGCAGCGAGGGACAGGTCCACGAGAGAGGCGCAAAAAAGGGAGAGGTCGAGGAGGCAGAGGAGGCTGTGGTGATAGAGGAGATGATGGCCGAGGTGGACAGCGTGGAGGCAGGAGAGGGAGACGTGGTTTGAACGAGGGCCACCATTGTCACCGATCCATGAGGAGGGATGAGGAGAGGAGGATGTGGCCATGCTAGACATTGGGAGAGGAGGGGAGGAGGATATTGCGAGAGGTGGAGAGGAGGTCCATCCTGCAGAGGCAGCCATTCCAGACATCCCAACAAAGGAGGTAGGTACCAAGGAGGCAAGCAGAGATGAGGCAGATATTGATGCCTTGAGTTTGTTGGGTGCCTACCAGGAGGATGATGATGAGGATGATGATCACGAGAGAGAGATTCAGGATCAGATCCTAGAGGAGTTAGATGAGGAGGATGGGAGAGTGAGAGACAGACAGGAGGAGACAGGGGCAGTGGATCTGGATACAGACACATTGCGTGCTTAGGTTGCATCCTTAGAGGAGCAGATGAGAGTTCTGATGTTGGAGAGGGATATATATCAGATGGAGAGGGACAGAGCAGTGATGGATAGGGATCAGGCCATAGCTTAGAGATAGGAGATTGAGCAGAGATTTACAGAGCTCAGGGCATTGTGCATGGGACCATCAACAGCTTTTACCAGAGAGCTAGTCAGAGTTGGGGAGAGGGAGAGATACTATTGGGATCTGTATGAGGCAAAGGTTCCACCAGAAAGACGGGCCCCCAGTTTCTCACAGGTACACAGTAGCAGGTCCCAGTCCAGGACCCACAGTAGGATAGTTAGCACAGAGGGGGTGGAGCAACAATGTAGAGCAGGTCCATATGACAGACCTCCCTCAGCTCACAGGTCATCGGGTTCCCATCATCATTCCCCCACACACTCCAGGCATGATGGTAGTGGTAGTTCAGGATAGGGATACTACTTGAGATTCATTGAGACATTGTATTTTGATCTTATAGCCTACGAGCTTCCATGTATTATTGATACATTATGACATTGTGATGTGACACAGTTGAGCGAGATATATATATATATATATATATATGATTTTGGCGGTGATTCTCATGATGTGCATTTCTATGTATTGATTATGCAGTCTTTATTTATACATGTGATATTTATATGATATGCCTATGTGATGGATGATTATATGTATTTTACGATGTTTATGCAGCTAATGAGATAATGTTGATTCTATGTAATGTATGCAATTTATAAATTATGAGATGCAATATGATGTTATATGTATGATGCATGTATTTATAGTTGCTTTATGTATGGAATGCTTATGATATGTATTATTTAATGATGAATGTCTATTATGCCATGATGATCTAGATATGAAATATTCCTATATGCATGTATTTTTCTAATATGTATGTTGATGCAGGATGATATATAATGTTTTTGTGTTACAGGACTCCGTCATAATGCAAGAAAGAAGAACTATTAGTGCAGAAAGAAAGAACGAGAAAGAATGAAAGACAGGAGATAGATGTTAGTATTAACAATCTTCGATATTTCACTGTATCATAAAAGGTATTGCATTTTATCATCATTGGGCAGGACTAATACAAATGGAGAAAAACACCATGATATGACATAAATCAAGGTGTGCAAGGTCATCCATTTGCTAATAACAGATAGTCGCAGACAAGGAATGTCATTAGCTCATACTAAGGGCACAAGTTGCCCCAGTCTTTTTGTCAAGACAAACCATAAATAATAGACAAAGTAAAAGACGGGTCATGAGATGTCATTGCTCCTCTAAATCCTTCATTGGACATCCTTGAGGAAACTAGTAACATGACTCAAAATCAAATTTAAAAGACAATCGACAGACAACAGTAAAAAAAATAGAATTTTAATACATCGTTGCTTCTCTAAATCCTTCATGGGACATCATTGAGAAAGCTAGTAACATAATTCCTAGTCATCAATTCAAGATAAATGATAAGATAAATAAGCCATAAAGTCAATAAGTCAATAAAATGTTTGCCAAAACTTGATTTGTTTGTTTCATTTGTTTTGATTGATAAAAATGATTGGTTGACATAGCCTAATTTTAGGAGATACACATGTTGGATAAGACTTAGAGTTTGATTTCGATGTTATGACTATCTGTATAAGGCATGACAAAGCCTAGTTTCAGAAAGACATGTATCGTATAAGACGTTGAGTCAGATACCATTGATGTGATAACTTGTGTAAGGCTATGTTTGATTGTTTGACCTTGTCGATTATGCAGGAAGGACTCATCTTGTATAAGACATAGATTGTTTTGCTAATATTAGTATTCAGGAAGGACCCATCCTGAACAAGATACAGGTTGATTTCCATGATGATGATGTTTGTTTCCAAGAAGGACACATCTTGTAGTAGACATTTGTTGATCTGTTTTAATTGTTTTGTTTGGAAAGTTGTTTGATTTGACTTAGAGACATTGCTGACTTGTTCACCAGATTGATGCATGACTTGAGATGATGCATTGACAATTGACTGTGTGTAATGAAAAAACCCTAAAGGACTAACCTAGTGTGGCCTCAGGGGCTCATCGATTGATGGCCTTGCCTACGTTATACATGCAGAGACCTCGTAGTTTGACTTGACTTAGACTGACAAGATTGACTACAAACAAAAGACGTGTGTGAAAATGAATGCGACAAACCCTAAATGACTGACCTAGTGTGGCCTCGGGGGCTCATCGATTGATGGCCTTGCCTATGTTATACACACAGAGACCTTGTAGTTCGACATGACCAATGACCTTGTCATATAGACATATGGATTAAATCATGAATTTATACAGACAAACCTAAACAAACTGACCTAATGCCTCGGGGGCATATCGCCAGATGGCCTTGCCTACGTCCAATCATAGAGGCAACGTAGTTCGACAAACGACAAAGACTAACAAGTGCGACTGACTTTGACTCTGTTTTTGGATTTTTGAAATGTTTTGATTTTTTTGTCTTTTTGAAGTTTTTTGATGTTTTTGTGTTTTCTCAGGTCATTTTGCGATGTTTGTGGATTTTCCATGGTTTTACGTCTTCAACACAACCAATGTAAGAACCAATATGACTCACGTCAAGTGTTTTTCCCAAGTCGAGTATAAGACCAATTGACTATGAATAATGTAAAATGGGGGATATGAAATGCACTTGATGTCAATCGTTCCAAGTTATGGGAAAGACTACCACTTATTACGGATGGTATATACAGTGATGGACATGAAAGATAAGGGATATGTATAGGGAAGTGGACTATGTACAGGGATAAAGGATACGTATAGGGAAGTGGACTATGTAAAGGGCCGTGGATTATATACAATGATAATGACTATGTACAATGATAAGGACTATGATTAGAATAATAGTAGACAAAGGAGTAGAGTTAACTACTGTTGGTGTAATTAAATATTTTGTACCTTGTCCTAGGTCATAATTACACCTTACTTAAGTTTACTTAGGGACCACATAGGAGGTTGTTGGAGATTTTCCACTTTTGGTGGACTTGACATGTCATTACCACATGACTTCCACCTTTTGTGGACACATCATGTGATTATCTCTTCACCTTTTGTGGGTGATCCACCTTTTGTGGAGATTATCACATTATCCTTTCCCACTTTAGATGGAGTGATAACTCTTCATTGTTGTCTCATGTCATAAGATTACGACACTTGTCATAATCTTATGCCCTCCTACATTCTCACCTTGGCTATATATCCAAGGGGTCTCCTATGTAAGTATTGTACCATTCTATCATCTCATATTATTGACATTGAATACAGTTTATTCTTGTCATATTCTATCTCTCTTTTGTGCTTTCTATTAGGCCTCTAGATCTTGGGTGGCTACCTTCATAGCCAATTCTTACAACTACACATGGCGCCTGTTTTCCAGGTTTTCACCATGGTACCTATCCAAAGCGCCACCGAAGTGGTTTTCACTATTGGACGAGTGATTTTTCTTTACTATTTTCTAGATTATCTAATTTTTTTGGTGTTACCAAGATGCCTGTTTGCCAGGTTTTCACCTTGATAACGATTTTGGTGATTTTCTATTTTTTTTGTATTTGTGCTAATTAAGACAAAGGCTCCCAGAAGCTATGCATAGAACTTCTTCAGATGCATACTATTGATGGGTGAGGACAATGGTTCCCCTTTAGGAGTAGAGAGTAGGTATGCTCCTGATCCAAAAGCTTCCATAACAACATAAGGTCCTAACCAATTTGGTTCAAAATTTCTTGGTTTTTCTCTTTCTGCTTGATTCTTTGGGTTCTCCATTAAAACCAGGTCACCAATGTCAAAGTTTCTGTTCAATACCTTCCTGTTATAGCTACGACGAAGGTGATTCTGATATGCTTGAAGATGGTCTAGTGCCTTCTGTCTTCGCTCATCCAGGAATTCTAGCTCATGGAGTCTCGATACTCGGTACTCTTCATCATCAATGTGGCCTTTCAGGGATACCCTTAGGGAAGGAATCTTGATCTCAATAGGTATAATGGCTTCAAAACCAAATACAAGTGAATATGGAGTAGCGCTAGTGGGAATAAAGATACTTGTGCGATATGCCCATAAGGCAGGGTTAAGCTGAAAATGCCAGTCTTGACCAGCATCATTGACAGTCTTCTTGAGGATTCTAATGATGGTCTTGTTAGATGCCTTTGCTTGGATGTTACCTTGTGGGTAGTATGGAGTGGAAAAGTGATGTTGGATATGAAATTCATCACACAGGTGGTAGAATTCTTGGTTCTTAAATGGGCGGCCGTTATCAGTGATTATGGACTGAGGGACACCATATCGATAGATGATATAGTTCAAGATAAATTTAGAAATCTGTGTGCCGGTAATGTATGTCATAGGAATGGCTTCAATCCACTTCGTAAAATACTTAGTGGTAGTGATAATGAATTTGTGTCCATTAGATGATGTGGGGTGGATCTTACCTATGAGGTTGAGTCCCCATTGGGAAAAAGGCCACGATGACGTTATAGGATGAAGCTCCTATGCTGGTGCATGTATCAAGTCTCCATGAACTTGGCATTACAAAATTTTGTTATAAAGACATATGAGTCTTTTTCCATAGTAGGCCAGTAATAACCCAGCCTCATAATCTTTTTGGCTAAGGTAGGACCGCTAGAATGGGAACCACATATACCCTCATGCACCCCACACAAGGTTGCTTGTGCTTCAATAGAATCAAGACATCTCAGTAAGGTATTATCTAATGTGCGTCTATATAGGGTGTCTCTGACAATGGTGTACTTGGCTGACTTACGAAGGAATGTCCTACGTTGGTTATTTGATAGGCCAGTGGGTATGACTTCAGCATGAAGGTAATCATAGATTTCTTTGTGCCATGGGGAATCAGGACCAACAATGTCACACACCATTTCAGAATTTGGGATATCGTAGGCTGGGACCAAAAGCTATTCTACCAAGAACTCAAACTTAGGCATGTTGTCAGGAATGTCAAGAAGTGATGCAATTGTAGCCATAGCATTTGCTGCCATGTTTAAAATATGAGGTATCTGATGAAATTCGAATTTGTCAAAGTATTCTTTAAAGCTATCAGCCATGCACTTGTATGGAGCAAGCTTCTCATCCTTAGTCTCATAATCATCATTTACCTGTTTGATTACCAGTTGAGAATCCCCATATACTTGTTAAATCTTAATTTTCCACTTGACTACCATACATAACCCTATCACTAGAGCTTCATACTCTACTATGTTGTTAGTGCATGGGAATGCAATCCTGAATGACTTAGGGATGAAATCACCCAGTGGTGTAATAAACAGTATACTAGCCCTTGAACCATGATTTGTATGTGAGCCATCAAAGTACAGTTTCCATGTTATGTTTGTGTCAATTGTGAATATGAACTCATCAGGAAAGTCTGCAACTAATGGGTGATTTGCCTGTGTGGGTGCATCAGCTAACTAATCAACAATGACCTGTCTTTTAATAGACTTTCTTTCTACATACTGGATATCATACTCACTAAGTATCATAACCCATTTGGCTAGTCGTCCTATTAATGCTGCCTTACTGAGGAGATATTTCAGAGGATCTATTTTAGCAATCAACATTGTTTGATGGTTTAGCACATAGTGCCTCAATTTTTGAGTAGCAAATACTACTACAAGACAGGAACATTCAATGGTACTATAGTTGAGCTAATAACCTACCAAAGTCCGACTGATATAATAGACTGCCCTTTCATGACCTTCATCGTCATTCTGTGTAAGCAATGCTCCGAGTGATGAATGGGTTGCCGTAATATAAAGAATCAATGGTCTTCCTTCCACAGGTGGCATTAAGACAGGGGGTGTGAGTAAATATTCTTTAATCAGTTGAAAAGCTTCTTCACATTTAGCTGTCTATGCAAAGGGTACTCCTTTCTTAAGTAGATGTTGAAAAGGATGTGTCTTATCTGCTAACTGCACTATAAATCATCTGATAGATTGCAACCTTCCCTGT
Organism: Sequoia sempervirens; assembly: GCA_007258455.2. NCBI lineage: Eukaryota > Viridiplantae > Streptophyta > Pinopsida > Cupressales > Cupressaceae > Sequoia > Sequoia sempervirens. The sequence goes on from VDFB02141189.1 coordinate 29,137, forward strand.
AATGTCCTTAGTTGACTAAGATTAGTAGGTGGAGGCATGTCCATGATTGCTTTTACCTTATCCGGATCAACTTCAATGCCTCGTCTAGAGATGATATAACCTAATAGCTTTTCTGACTTGACTCCAAACACACATTTCTTTGGATTGAGTCTCACCTTATACTTCCCTAGCCTCTGAAATATCTTATCTAAAACCTGTAAATGTTCTGCCCTTGTTTTGGATTTTGCAATAAGGTCATCGACATAATCCTCCATAAGAGTGTGTACTAGATCATGAAAGATAGTAGTCATGGCACATTGATAGGTTGTTCCAACATTCTTGAATCCGAAGGGCATAACATTCTAGCAATACGTTCCCCAAGGACAAGTGAAAGCCATCTTAGGTTGGTCTTCAGTTGCAATTCTAATCTGGTTATATCCTAAAAATCCATCCATAAGGGACAACATCTCATATCCTTCTGTCATGTCAACTATGATGTCTATGTTAGGAAAAGGAAAATCATCCTTAGGACAAGCTTTGTTGATATCTCTAAAATAATGCAGATGCGGATGCCCCCAGTTGGTTTAGTGACTGGTACAAGATTGGAAATCCAATCTGCATAGTCGATAGATCTGATGAAACCAACGTCTAAGAGTTTCTTGAGTTCTGCCTTGACCAACAAAGCAATCTGTGGGTGCATTTTTCTCAATTTTTATTTCACTGGTTTGGCACCTGGTCGTAAGGGAAAATGATGCAGAACAAGTTTAGGATCCAACCCTGGCATGTCGACATATGACCAAGCAAAATTTATCTATCTCTGTGCAAAGAAGTTATGGAACTCTGGCTGCTCTTCTATTGTCAATGACACTACAAAATGAACCAGTTAAGGATTCTCTTTAGTACTTATGTTGACTTCTATTGATTCTTCCACGAGCATGGGTGACTTTTCCTGTGCAATGGGGAAAATGTTCAAACCTCCATCCTTAGGTGCCTCAGAGGGGTTTTCACCTTCGGATGCATCCTTTCTTTTTACTTTTTCATTGTCTAAAGGTGCCTTTCGGTTTTCACCTAGAGACTCATCCTTTTTATTGTGTTTATTCTTTTTCTCATTTTTGTGACTGGAGGGTTGAACAGATTCCCAAAAATATGCTTTATTGTCCAAGTCAATAGTAAAACCAGCCTTGTGATCACCGTTTGGTATGCCTTCTCGTAATTAGAGGAACTCAGAAATTGCTTCGTCGTTCTCAAAAATGTCTAAGACGGGTGTGTCTTGTTGATCCCAATCAATGAGTTGGGGATAAACTAAGGGCATGTCATCATTGGAGTTATCAAAGTTTAATGGAGTCGAGGTGAAGATTTAATTATTCATGTGGTTACAAAAGTCTTGTACCAGGTCCTTTTTTCTCTTAGGTTTGGGTCTAGGTGGATGGATAGGTGGGCCTAATGCCAAGGTTTGACTATCGGAAACAGGTGGGTCAGGTTGCCACAAGGTAGGATCAAGTGATTCCCAATAGTAGTGTTTAAACCACTCCTCCTTTGTCATTTTCTTTGGTGGACAGGAATTGAAGGGGTTTGGTGAGGAACTTAGCATCAAGTCAAGTTCTCCAAATAACTTGTCGAGGTCCATGGAAGAGGTAGAAGATAGGGAATCCCACTCATAATCATTAGAGTCGGGGGAGTCACAATGATATTGGTCCACTGGTTCATGAGATGTCTTACTATCTTTTGAAGCACTTACTTCCTCAAGTAAGGGTAATGGGGTAATAGGAATGCCAATTTGAATCAGTTGAAACCCTAGCCCTACTCCTTTTGGCCACTGAGAAACAAATATTGGTTCAATCTTGCCATCTTGGTTTAAACCTAAACCACTATGTCCATCATATCCTTTGCTTTGCATGATTTTAAAACCCTTTCCATATAGATTTGTAGGAATATGAGCAAGTAAGAGGGGTTCCTCGTCATCTTCCCTATACAGCCAAGAAATGATATCTTTTGTATCTACGGCCTCTTTGCTTAATTCACCCCATTTAGTAAAAGTTGTTGTGGGAGGAATGTGTATAGTGACCATAGATTGTCTCCTATCTGATGTAGGTAAACTGTATGACTTAGGAGGAATCAAATGGCTAACACAATAAGAAGTTTTCATGTAATACTCTCCACAACCCTTGTCTTGGATCTCAACCCTAGGAGTAGTAGGAATTGAGGGTGAAATAGATGTTCGAGTGACTGTGGCTGGATCAACATAGGAAGATGAATTAGATGATGAGGCCTCTTGGTTTACTGGCACTTGATGTTGGGGAATCTCCTTTAGATTAGTGCAATACTGGAAAGGATCTGGATCACCATCTATAGTTATTTATGTGCCATTGTAGGGGAATTTAAGACACTGATGATACGTTGAAGGGACCGCCTTCATGGCATGAATCCATGGTCTACCTAGCAGAATGTTATAAGGGAGGGTGAGATCCAAGACCTGAAACTTTGTCTCCATCACCGCAGGACCAATTTTGATAGGAAGTGTTACCACCCCCTTTGATTTTCTTTCCTCATCATCATAAGCTTTAATGACAATAGTTTTGGTCATGTCTACGCATGCTTCTAAGACACCTAAAGCCTTAATTAGTTTTAAAGTGCACAGATTTAACCTTGCTCCTCCGTCTACCAAAACTCGTCTAACTTTGGTGTCATCAACAAGGACTTCTAGATGTAAAGGGTCATTGTGGTTCATCTTTTTAGTCGCGTAGTCTTGTTCAAAAAATGTGGCATGGTGATTATTGGTCAAGTAGCCCACCATTTCCTAGAAATGATTGACATCAAGATCATTAGGGACCGTGGTGTTCTGTAAAGCCTTATCGAGGATAGATTGATGCTCAGGGGAAATACGCAACAATTCCAAGATTGAGATTTGGGCTGGGGTTTTCCCCAACTGGTCAAGAAGGTTATATCGTAACTTGGAAGGTTGGGATATTTTCTGCGATGGAGGGCCTTGGATAGTGAACTTAGTACGACGAGTATTGACCGCACACTCAGGATTAGTATTGATAATAATGGTATTGATATTCTCATCGGCAACGCGAAGGAAATGAATGATTTTTCCACTATTATAATCATGCTTGACATTGGCATAGTTGGCTGACATATTGGTCTTAGTACTCGAATTGGGGACAGTTCCTTTTCCATGATCATGTAGTGGGTCAAAAAAGACTTGATGATCAGTGTTCGATGACTTCTGTTTTTGTCCACTAACTTCAATAATTCTCTTTTCGACAAGATCCTGTATGATATTCTTTAGTTGTCGGCAGTTTTGTAGATTATGTCCTTTAGTTCTGTGATAATCACAAAAGGCATTGTCATCACACCAAGCTGGTTTAAATTGTCTTGGATCGTATTATCTTGGTTCCTGCAACTGTATGAGATTATGTTGTAACAATTGTTTGAACACTGACTCAATGGGTTCCCCTAAGGGAGTGAACTCACATTTTTGAAATCTTCTTGGTTGTAGACGTTGAGTATTTTGGACCATGTTAGGAGATTGATTGACAACATTAAGCGTGTTGGAAAAAGTATGAGGTCCTTGTAATGTGAGGAGGGGTCCTGCTTGTAGCATTTTAGCATCAACCACCCCATCATTGGTGACATTTTTGTTGTGAGACCAGAATCTATTTCTGTCAGTGGGGGTGTTTTGTACGATCGGGTTTCTATTGGATGTTGATGTCTTGAGTTCACCCTTTTCGATGAGATCCTTCTCTATTATAACCCCTTTTTCCACTAGTTCCAAAAAATATGTACAACAATGTACCCTTAAGTTACTCCTAAATTTTGCATGAAGGTTTTCTTGAAACATTATAACTTTTTGTTTTTCGGGTATCTCGACAGGACACCTACTAGCTATAGTTCTCCATCTCTGGAAGAAAGAAATGAATGTTTCCCCTTCGTCTTGCGTTGTGTGACACAAGGTTGCTATATTTATCTCGTGGTCTATGTTGAAGGACAATTGCTCCACAAATTTCTCAACCAGTTCACCCCAAGATCTAATGCCAGAATCTAGACCCGAAAACCACTCTAGTGCAATTCCTACAAGACTTCTTGGAAATAGTCTAATAAGATACGTGGGGTCATAAGTGACATCTATGCATATGGTAGAAAATTCCCTTCTATGTTCTATTTGATTTCGTTTGCCATTGTACTTAGGGAGATTCGGTATGACATATCCGTGAGGGAAAGAGGTCATGTACAATGATCTATCAAAGGGGAATGGGCATATGTCCTTTATTGAAAATGATTTCTTAGTTGACACTGACATGTTATCCATTTTCGTTTGTAGTACATGCATTTGTGTTTGTAAGACGTCAACTTGAGTCAAAGATGTGCTAGGGGGATTATGCGAAACCATGTATGTGTTCTGAAATCCAAAGTCTCGTGATGGGTTTTGATTAAACATTGGCATCTGAGGTGGATTTGGATTCAGAATGTTGGTAAATGTGTTCTGGTCTGGAATATGCATAAACTGGTGTTGACCTGGGATCTGTGTAAACGGATTCTGAATACCACTTTGGGAAAAGGGGTTTTGATTGGGAATCTGTGTAAATGATTGGTGTCCACTGATTTGAGAGAATGGATTCTGAGTACCAGTTTGGGAAAGTAGATTCTGACTCGAAAACTGCATGAATGGATTCTGATTGCCATATTGAAAGGAGGGAATGCCCCCTGTTTGTGTAATATGTGGTATAGTACTAGTGACTGGAGCACTAGGTATGGCCATCGACTGTGGTATGGTACTCGTGATACTAGCGTTAGGTATGACCGTTGATTGTGGACTTGTGACACTGACATAAGGTGTAGAGGTTGAAGTTTTAGGTCTTTTACTCCCAACAAAAGGATCGAAGGGAGTGGATGATGAAGCCCCTATAATGAAATTAAATCCCGATGTCATGCTAGATGTACCAAATGAGGACGTATGGACTGTCATACTTTGTGTAGGTGTATTAGATGGCATAGTTGTGCTGACCTGAGGTATAGTAGTACTAGTAGTCGTGGTATTTGTACCTTGTGTAGGTTGATTTTGTAAGGTGATGATATCAAATCCTGGAGGTAAGGTAGCGCCCTCAGCTAGCAATTTGGCTAAGTATCATTGTCGATCATTTGCTAGGTACTCATCTACGAAAGAGGCAAACTCAGGGTCATGTGCAACAGCCTCTATGTCTTCTACTGCAATATGTCCTTGAGTGTTTCTAGTGGTGAATTTGTCTAATAGAGTCTTATGAGGTCTTGAAGAAAATGGATTGATGAATTTTTTTGGGTTCGACATGTTTTCTCTCTCTCTTCTCTTAGACCTAGTTTCAACCATGTAAGACAAGCTCAATATGCGGGAAATGAAAAACTATATCTATGAACAGTATGACCCTAGTCTATATTTTTGGGATTTTCGTATGCAAAATAAGGAATATTCTAGGATGACATTAACCTAAAATCTAAAGATGCAAGACCTAAGCAAGGTTCTAAAATAATCAATTCTATAAACCTTAAGATGAAGGGACCAACTACCTAAAGTCTAACCAAGGCGTCAATTTAGTTTAAGTCAAGGAACCAATGTAGGATGAGGATCAAAGACAAGCTAAGTTTCCTAACTAGACTGATGAGCTAGGAGGACTCTATGTAGGACAAAGGATATACTCATAAAACTATGTTCAATGACAAATTTCGTTGACACTATGACTTTTCTAGAGTGTAGATGGTGAACTAGTCCTAAAGTTTGTAAAAGTGATCTTCCTAGAAGTTTAATGCAAGGTAATATGTAATCTAAGATGAAACTAAACTCTGAATAAAGACAACTATGGTAATGACTAAATGAACCTAAAGGATGCAAAATTGAGAAAATCGTTTTAGGTTTCTGTTCAAGAATTGTTTGTGTAAAGACAACTGAAATTGGTATAATTGTGTTGACTAGATAGTGACTGTGAATTCTAGTTTTCTAATAATCAAACAGATGTGTTGCGGGATTTCACAGATGTGGTTCAAGTTAACAGTTACAGTTTTTCAGTGATCAATTGCGTTTCTCTGGTAAAGTCTAGTGTGACTCTGACAAATGCAGTTAACCTTCTAACAAATGTGACTCGTACTGACAGTTGTGATTCAGAATATAACGCATGTGGTTTTTGCAAAGCAATCGTGAGCTAAACTGGCATATGCGACTCTAAGCTAGACAGATGTGACTAATACTGACATATGCGACTCAAATCTAAATAGATACGACTCGTGATAATAGATACGACTCAAAGTTAAACAGATGCGACTCGAAATGACAAATGTGACTCAAGATTTAATAGATGCGACTCTAAAAATCAATTGCGAGTTTCTGGTGAACAATTGCGACTTTGTGTATTTTGAGTGATGAGATTTAAACTGACTCCATTTTCCGTGATCAAATTTTGACAATCAAAGACAATCAGAAGACAAAGTGTTTTCAGTTTCGATTTTGGACTCAAAGAACGTTTAAGTTGATAACAGACAAGCACATCCTAATAGGCCAAAGGCCTAGGGTTTGTATACTTGGTATAGCCCACCTTTTATACCTTGGATTGGTGATAAACACCTTTTCTTCTTGAGAGCAGATAGCTTAGAAATTTGGTGGCATTGGCTCCCCTCCACGGCTCATTAACGTCTTTCGAGCACAACAATTTTGAATTCTTTGGGTAATGACCTCCCAAGAACTGCTATCTCTACTCAAGGGGATCAGTAGTGAGTATCTTTGGGCATGATACTGTACCCTGCACTATACTAAGCAACGGCCACAAATAGGTTGGTCTCTAAAACAAAAGGTATTTAGTACGGGCATTCCATTCGTAGGGCATGATCCATACAGTGAGAGTCCCCTTTCGAATCCATCTTGTCAGAACCATACTCGTGATTCTTGGGTTTTCCCTAAGAACCCACTTTTATATACTGGCTAGAAGTCCCTCGAGTTCAGGCTGCTACCGGTTTGAGTTGTCCTGGGGTGAGTACTTTTTCCCACCAGAACAGACCCAAGTTCTAGAGTTGGTAACCATTTCTCTTACACCCAGGATCACACGGATGCGCAAAGGGAGAGGATACTTCGATGTACCAAGTTGTGAGGGTAACCAAACTTGTACTTTCACACCAAACACAGTAGACACTTGTTAATTTTAACCAAACGAAAGATTTGCTATGCTACCAAACAATCTGTTTCAAAATTAACTAGGGTCTTCGACAAGCGTCCTACAGAAAAACTCGTTAGTAGTTTTCAATATCATCTTCGTCAATCATCTTGCAAAAGCTTGTTAACTCCAAATGGCCACATGCTAAAAATAAGATATTAGTAACACACAAATCAATTGAAAATTTTAGGTTTCTGAAAACAGAAATAAAGTTTAAGAGTCAATTGCATCACTGTGTTACCAGTCAAATGCATCAATATTTTCTTCAATTGTGGCTCGGTATTCACCAGTCAATTGCGGTTCAGAAATTGTCAGAGCATCGTTTCTTCTGTTAGATGTGGTTCACAAATTCAAATGCGTCGCTTCGTCAAACTGATGCGTCGTTCTGTACAAAAAACCTGCAAAAATAAAAAATAAAAGATGTACGGATTCACGAAGATGGTGTCTTCACGTCGGGTTCACCAAATGTAACGCCAAGAAAGTGCACAAGAAATAGATTAGAAGCAAACATGCAATACTAAATCTAATATGCAAATCTAATGTTAAGCAACAAAGAACAAAGGAAAGTAAAACGTAAACAAACTGAAACAATCTCACCAATTTCAAACGTATTTCCATGATTCATCTCGATTGCCCTTCTCCATTTTGCTTGTGTAGTATAATTGCCCTCAGATTTTTAGTAATTCGTGCAAGTATAGCCTAAGATAGTGATTAGCAAAATATCGAAGATTCAAGACAAGTGCTCGCAAGATTTGAAAAGAGATTTCAATTTCAAGAGAGATTGGAATGAAGAATGACAAATCAATTTATAGAAAATTGATTATTCGAACGACAGGCCATGATTGAAAGATCAACGGACGGTTGAGATTGATAGATTGGACATGCATTCTGATAACTGTCAGTAGTGACATGAGTGATACAAACTAGAAATGGGATTAAAGATTAAATAAATGATTTAATCTTCAGTTCGATATTCGAAAATAGAAGAAATATCTTTGCATGACAAAGATAAAGATTGATTAAAGCCACTCTCTATTCGAATGCATGCACAAAGTTTAATTAATTAAATAAGAATATTTAATTAATCTGCATGTACACGCAAATGAGTTAGAACTGGACGATTGAATGATCTGACGAAGAGATTACTCGAGAAAACCACTCAAACATCAAATCAAGAGTTAACTGAGCGATTAAAATAGATGTCAAGTATAGTAAAAGTGAATACTTAGATAACTCTCATAATTATCTAAAATATAGAAGAATGCGTTAAAATATAATTAATGAATAATTAAATAATTAATGAATAATTCATTTAATTCAAGACTCGATATTTGGAGAATAATTAAATAAATAAGATTTATTTAATCAAATGATGGAGGAATTTTAAATGAATAATTAAATAAATAAATAATTTATTTAATTATAGTTGAAATATGATAAAGGTAAATTAAATAAAAGGTTTATTTAATTTAACAAGAATGATAAGGTTAATTAGTAACATAATTAAATAAAAAACGTTTATTTAATTAATCAGATAGAATAAAGAAAATGTGAATTAATTAAATAATTATGATTATTTAATTAATAGAAGAAATGAAGACTATAGAGAATAATTAAATAAGTGACATTATTTAATCATGACCATGAAGAATACGAATTATGAAGAATATTGAAGTCACAGGCCTAAACCAGATTTCGGTGTCTACATAATGTGTTTTAGTTTGTATTATTCCTCTGTTTCTCTACAGATGTGATAAATTCTCAGTTCAATGATGCAGAAATTTTTTTGAAGAAAGAAATTTGTGTCACAGTCTACTTTCAATCCAACAAGCAAAAATGAAAGCTCAACCTCTTGGAATGAAAATGCTTGTTTTCAAAACAAATGAATAAGAATGAGGTAGTTAAGGTATTTGAAGTGATTTAGCGATCACTTTTAGGGTTCCCTTGGGCATGGGTCAGTCAAACTCCATAAAACATTAAAAAAATGTTCAAAAAAACACTTTTTGGATGCCTAGGCAGACGGGTTCTATCTTGGTTCGCTTGGGTTCTATTTGGGTTCTTCCTGAGTTCTCTTGGGTTTTTCCTGGGCGAACCAAACCCAAAAATGAAGGACCCTGGTCGAACCCACAGGTGAATCAAACAAGGACCCGAACTAGGAGTGATCTACGACCATAACCAGGGCTAAAATAGAAGAACCCAGTAACATAGATAATGTGTCAAGATGTTAACTACTTCATCTACACTAAATATTATGTTTTGCAAGTGTTGTGAAGATTATGTATCCTTTGCTTAATTGAGTTATTCCAATCATAGGATTAAATATATTGGAATCTTTTTATAAATCATTTCATGGAATACCAATTGAAAACGTGTTTTTTGATTTTAGATAAAGTTGTTTAGCATCAATCAATTAATATTCAAGACAAACCATGAAGGACAACAATGATCAATGCTAGGTCTAACCAATTAATAAGTATACACGTGAATAAGTCAAGCATGTACATGTGAATAAGGGAAGCATTTGAACTCAAAAACACGTAAGCCTTGAAGTATACACACAAATATATAGTATACACAAATTAATACAAAGTCTATGCACGGATACAAGGTATACACATGAAAACATGTAAGTCACAAAGTATACATTGGAACACCCGTAAGTCACAAAGTATACATGTAAGTTGTATACATTTGAATACAGACAACTCATATCTATTGAACCATGAATTTATAATGCAAATATGGAAACCATCGATAAAAAATATTTGTATTAACCAATAGCCATGTACGCATACATCAATATATGTCAATATAAGTATAAAATATAGGTGCAAAATAGCCATATAGGCTTATGAGAATGCCATATAGGCATACAATGTCAAATATATCCAATATAAAATATGTACAAAACTGCCATGTAGGCATACAACAAAGGGCTCTGGAATCAAAATTCATTGCTCTCCATGCTCTGGAAATAAATTCTTTCCCTTTGCTTGTCGATCGGATGGCGATAAGTCTGTCACTCATTTGTGCTGCGCTCGAGGAGTGCTCCAACTGCTCCTCCTAGTGTTTAGTTCTTGGTGAAGTTTTAACTATTACAATAAGAAGTAAAGACATTAATAAATAGAAATTACATTATAAAAAATAATATATTTAACAAAATAATCACTTACCGCCATCTTATGATCACTCTCCACCAGGGAAATATTCACATGCCCATGTTGAGGTGTGATCAAGCCCTGTATAAACCATCCAAATAGAAATTAAACTATGAATCAATAATGGTTTTATTTTTCACTAACAAACATTTATAACAACGAATGTAAATTGAAATTTAGTAATTTGCCTCATACCTCCTCTATCAGAGCCATCGAGGATTCTATAGCAGATGAAACACCGATCTCCATTTCCCTCATCACATTCTGAGGTGTTTCTTCTTGCAACATCTAAAAATAAAGCAAAAAATTATTCAATCACAAAAACTACAATAGTCATCCATGTCATGATTATAATATATGAGATAATGAACAAATTTTTGAGTACTTATTAAACTATATATTTCTAACTATCATGCTTACTATTTGCCCTATCCATATCTTGTTTGAAAGCACATTTTTTTAGGCTTTTACCCATAGTAGCAAGCCACTGAACCATTTGATAAAATACTTTATTAGACATGTACAATAACTATGGTGGCATAGAGAAGATAGTGAACTGTTTGAAAAAATGCCTTAATCTCATGGTGATGGAATGCCATTACAAAAAAATGCACGTCATGGCATTCCATCACCATAAGACCACATTTCTTTCAGACATTTTTTCAAATAGTTCATCGCCTTTTCTATGGTATTATTGCTTACTATTATTCTTTGTGCTACGCCCTTAATATTAGTGTACATCAGGTTATGAATAGTCGGCTTGTGGCTATCTTAACTCTCTATTAAGTCATATTATCATTAGTATATTGTTATTTAGTTGTTTAAGTCAGCCTAAGACTTATATAGGTGTGTCTAAGTCGGCCTAGGTAATATCCTAGGCATAAATAGGTATATATATAGGAGGTTGTGAGTCTTATTTCATCATCAAGTTGTGAAGTGTGTTCTCATTAGAGATATTTGGAGGTTTTCCCCCTCGAAGTGGCTTGTTATTCTCAGTTATTATCAAGTATTTGCAGCATATTTAATATCATATTCTTCTATTGTGCAAGTTATTTCATAACAAGTGGTATCAAAGCATGATCTTGGCACCGTAGAGGCAAGGCTTTTTCTCAATTTTGGAGGTGATTTTGGGAAGAGAAAAATCTTTCAGATTTTGGAGAATTTTTTTTTGATTTTTAAAGGGTTTTTGAAGAACATATTAAAGAAGCTACAGTCAAGATTTAAGAAGAATTGGAGTAGAATTAAGCAAATTATTTGAGAATTAGGGTTTCTACACAATTGTTTTGGAATCTACATATCTCACACATCTTGTTGAATTGGAGTCTAATTTTTATTGGGTTTTTGAAGACATACTAAATGAGATTACAGTAAAACATTTGGAAGAATTGAAGTAGAAATAAGGAAGTTATTGAATTTTTTTTTTTCACAATTATCACTCTCCATGCTGTAAATTTTCTTGTTTCTTGGAGATTTTTCTAGGTGAGAGTTATTTTGGCCCTATTAAGTTACAATAAAAATTTCAGAGAATTTAAGTTTCATTTGTGTGATTTATTTTAAAATTAGTGGTTTCCATCATGACGGGGCCTGCAACAAGGGGCAAAAAGAATGTTGTCACTCCAGGGAAGACTCCTGATAAGGATGGGGTAACAATAGAGGATATTAATCCTAATGAGGAAATCAATAAGTTCAAGGAATACATTTCCTCAATGAAGATGGATATGTGTGACCTAAGAGGAGATATATCGGACATACGAAACATGTTAAGCACCTACATGGCTGAACCAAGAAAGGAGTTATCAAGTGACCAAGGTGAATTATAGGTCAACTACCATTGACATAAGATTTAGTAATCCTATGGGATCTAGGAATTTATGTACAAAGGTGGATATGCGCAAGTTCGATGGTAAGGATCCTCTAACATGGATAAACCAAATGGAGAATTTTTTTGAAGTACACCAAATCCCAAGTGGACAAAAGGTCACTATGGTTTCCTTATATCTAGAACCAGATCAATTCATTTGGTACCATTGGCTTTGCACTCATTGAAGGAAAAAGGGGCTTACCATCTCATGGTCAATTTTTATGGAGGAACTCCAAGCACAATATAGCAATAGCATGATAGACAACTTCTTCAGCCAGCTGGCTAAACTTCAACAAACAAGATCAGTTAAGGATTATATTCAACAATTCCAAAATATATCCTTAAGAGTGGATACAATTATGAAGGAAAAATTGAATGATTTATTCTTGGGGGGTCTCAAGTATCACATTCAACATGAGGTACGCATGTTTAACCCTAGCTCCATAAATGAGTCTTTTATCTTAGCATGCAGGGTAGAGGAGAAGTATTTGATTCCTAAGAAGCAAGGGGCTAATGTGACAAGAGAGAAAGGATATTCAACACAACCTACTAGGTTGAATCCACAAAAAATTGAGGAGAAAAGAGAAAAAGGGTTGTGTTTCAATTGTGATAGCAAATACAGTTGAGGACATCAATGCAGTGAAAAGAAATTGTTCTATATTGGAGGTCCAAGTGAGGAAGAAGAGGAGGAAACCATATTAGAGGATGAAAGGGAGTCAAATGAGGAATCACATGATTCTCAACCAATAATTTCTTGTCATGCACTCTCAGGTTTCAGTGCTCCACAAACTCTCAAGGTGGTGGGGTTCTTGAAGAAGCAAAAGGTAACATTGTTGATCGAATCAGGTAGTACTCATAATTTCATCAACAAAAAGTTAGCTACTTGTCTAAATTATTTTATATATCCAACTCTAGAGTTTCGGGTTTTTATTGTAGATTTTGGTACAGTTAGTTGTTCGGGGAAGTGTCATAGCATTAAATTATCCATGGGAGATTATCAACTTGATACCCCAATGTATGTGATATCCATGGGTGCAACAGATATTGTTTTGGGAGTACACTGGCTTACTACATTGGGAACAATTGAGATGAAACTTCCAAGAACTATTCATGAGATTTCAATCAGAAGGAAGGGTAGTAGAGCTAAGGGGGTTGAAGGAAAAATCCCCACAAATGGTAAGCTCTCATCAAATGCAAAAGTTACTTAAGAAAGGAGTGGATGGATTTGTGGCCCAGCTATGTTCATTAGAAGTCTCAATCTAATGCTCCTACTCATCCAAATTTGCAAGCTATAATTGATCATCACTCAGTTGTTCTAGGAGATATGCCTAAAGGAATTCCTCCTCAGAGGGATCATGATCATGTGATACAATTATTTTTAGGGAGCCAACCATCGAACATCTGGCCTTATAGGTATCCACACATACAAAAGAGTGAGATAGAAAAAATTGTTGAGGAGATGCTAGAGGCAAGAATTATCAGGCATAGCCAAAGTGCTTACTCCTCACCTATGGTGATGGTACATAAGAGGGATGATACTTGGCACATGTGTCTAGATTATAGAGTGCTCAACATGTACACCATTAAAGATAAGTTTCTTATTCCAATCATTGATGATTTGCTAGATGAATTGAATGGAGCTATGCATTTTACCAAGTTAGATCTTACATCTAGTTATCACCAAATTCAAATTAAAGAGGAAGATATTTGGAAGACAACATTTCAGACTCATGAGGGTCATTATGAATTTTTGATGATGCCATTTGGTCTTACCAATGCACCATCTACATTCCAAAGTTTGATGAATTCCATTTTTAAGAAGTTCTTGAGAAAGTTTGTGTTAGTATTCTTTGATGATATATTGATTTATAGCAAGACTTGGGAAGAACATTTGCAACATGTAGATCGAGCTTTACAAATACTTGAAGATCATAAAATCTATGCTAAGCCATCCAAGTTTGCTTTTGGTCTTAAGGAGGTGGAGTATTTGGGACATATAGTTTCACATGAAGGAGTAAAGGTGGACCCTAACAAAATTAAGGCTATCATGAAATGGCCTATTCCAAAATCCATTAAGAAGTTGAGGGGTTTCTTGGGATTGATAGGGTACTACAAAAGATTTGTGAAGAATTATGGTCATATAGCAACACCTCTCACCACTCTATTGAAGAAGGATTCTTTTCATTAGAATGAGTCTGCCAATACAACATTTGAGAGATTGAAGGAGGCTATGTGTACAACTCCAGTGCTTTCCACTCCTGACTTCACCAAGGAATTCATTGTGGAATGTGATGCTTTTGGAAATGGGATAGGAGCAGTGCTCATGAAAGAAAGTTGACCAATTGCTTTTGAGAGTCGTCAATTAAAGGGTAAGAATCAACTAAAACCTATTTATGAGAAGGAAATTCTAGCAATCCTCCATGTAGTTAAACAATGGAGGCCTTATCTATTGGGTAGACACTTCAAGGTAAGAAAGATCATGATAGCCTAAAATATTTTTTGGAACAAATACTATCTTCTGAAGAGCAACAAAAATGGGTCACTAAGATGTTAGGATATGACTTTGAGATTGTATATAAGAAAGGGAAAGAAAATACTGTAGTAGATGCAATTTCAAGGAAGGATGAGAAAGATAAAGCCTTATTGTGTGACCTTTCAATATTACAAGTTAATTGGGCGGAGGAAGCCAAAGCAGAGTGGCAAAATGATGTTGTGACAAGTAATCTCATCGAACAATTAAAAAGTGATCATAGTAGTTCAGATAAGTTTTGTTGGAAGGGAGATACTCTTTGGTATAAAGAGCATTTGTATCTCTACAAGAATTCCACTCTTAAACACAAGATTCTCATAGAGTTGCATGAGTCTCCAATGGGTGGTCATTCAATATTTTTGAAGACATATCATCGAGTCAAGCAAGATTTATTTTGGGAAGGGATAAGAGGTGATGTTCAAAAATTTGTGGCTGAACATTTGGTTTGTCAAAGGAATAAAGGGGAAACAATTAAGACACCAGGTCTCTTGCAACCCTTATCTATTCCTAGCTAGCGTTGGGAAGAGGTATCCATGGACTTCATCACAGGGCTTCCCAAATCTAAAGGTCATAGTGTCATCATGGTAGTAGTTGATCATCTCACTAAATATGCACATTTCATTGCATTATCACATCCTTTTACAACAAGTGTAGTGGCAAAAGATTTTTTGGAGAATATCCAAAAGCTACATGGTACACCTAAGGTTATTGTTAGTGATCGTGATCCTATCTTCACTCGTCACTTTTAGAAATATTTATTCTCATGTTTGGGTACTCAATTGGCTCATAGCTCTTCATACCACCCTCAATCAGATGGGAAAACTGAGGTTGTTAATAAGTGTTTGGAAGGATATCTATGTTGTTTCACTTCGGAGAAACAATCTCAATGGGTAGATTGGATACCACTTGCGGAATGGTGGTATAACACTTCTTTTCATAGCTCATAAAAATGTCTCCATTTTTGGCACTTTATGGATATCATCCTCCTTCCATCACATCATCAATAAAGGTGTCACCAAGAGTTCAGGCAGTAGAAGACCACTTGCTTCATCAACAACAAGTACTTTCAGGACTCAAGGAGAATTTAGCCATTGCACAAAATCGAATGAAACAAAGCAGACATACATCATAGTGAAAGAAGTTTTGAAGTTGGGGATTGGGTCTTCTTGAGATTGCAACCTTATAAGAAAATCTCACTTAAGAAACAAAAAATAATAATAAGTTGTCTCCAAGGTATTATGGTCCATACTAAATCATGCAAAAGATCGGTAGTGTTTCCTACAAGCTAGAGTTGCCACCAACAACAAAGATACATCCAATTTTTCATGTTTCCTATTTGAAGAAGGTAATTGGGCATAATATTCCCACTCAAACAACACTACTAGAGCTCGATGAAGAAGGAAGAATCATTTTGGAACCAGAGTGCATTCGTCAAACACGCACAAAAAAGCTAAGGAATAGAACTCTCACTGAGTATCTCATCCAATGGAAGAATTTACCAGTTGAAGATGCCACATGGGAGGATGAGGAGTTCATTCAAAAGAATCCAAACTTGATTAGCATTGAGGACAATGCTTCTTTAAAGAAGGGGAGCATGCTACACCCTTAATATTAGTGTACATCGGGTTATGAATAGTCAGCTTGTGGCTATCTTAAATCTCTATTAAGTCATATTATCATTAGTATATTGTTATTTAGTTATTTAGGTCAGCCTAAGACTTATATAGGTGTGTATAAGTTGGCCTAGGTGATATCCTAGGCATAAATAGGTATATATAGGAGGTTGCGAGTCTTATTTCATCATCAAGTTGTGAAGTGTGTTCTCATTAGAGATATTTGGAGGTTTTCCCTCTCGAAGTGGCTTGTTATTCTTAGTTATTATCAGGTATTTGCAGCATATTTACTATCATATTCTTCTATTGTGCAAGTTATTTCATAACACTTTGATAGAAATTTTCCCAAGCATCCATAGTTTGTTGGAAAGTACCTATTTAGGATTTTACCTATAGCAGCAAGGAAGTGAGTAGTTTGATAAAATGCTTTGGTACACATGTACAAAAAATGTGGTATCATAGAAAAGGTGGTGAGTTGTTTGAAGAAATTCCTCGAAGAAATGTGGTCTCATGGTGATGGAATACCATGAGACTGTATTTCTTCAAGGCATTTTTTCAAACTACTAATTGCCTTGTCTATGCTATTGCTTACTATTATGCTTTGATAGATTTTTTCCAAGAATCCATAGTTTGTTGGAAAGAACCTTTTTTAAGTTTTTAGCCATAGTAGTGAGGAAATGAACTGTTTGATCAAATGCTTTGGTAGACATGTATGGAAAATGTGGTAGCATAGAAAAAGCTGTGAGCTATTTGAAAAAGTGGTGCATGTGCACCTTTACAAGAGCATGCCTCCATGAGGAAAATTTAGGATTTTGAGGTTGTATAGGTATTTTCATTGTGTAATAAGGCTTAAATATCCATTTTTGAGTTTGTAATGGTCTTTGGTAGTCATTTTAGGCATAAATTGTAAAGTTGTAGAATCTTAACAAAAGTTGTCAATCAATGTTGTAAAAATGCAAAAAGGTGCCAAGTGGAGGAATATGAAGAATCAAGGTAGTTGTAGAGGAAATATTAGGAACTTAGGAAGTTGAAATGATTGAGAAAGTGTTTAAAAGATGTGATTCATCATTGTTAGCTATTTTTGGATCATTTTGAAGTTTTTGTTTGAGTTCTCATTGCCCTAGTTAAGAACTAGTTTTGGTGCCTTTTAAACAAGGCTAGAGTGAGTGAAAAGAGGACAGGGGTTTAGAAGCGGATAGAATCCCCTAAAATTTTGTGATCAAGTGAATTGGAGGGTGTTTAGAAGATTTGAGAGGTTGTAAGTGGTCAGAGAAGTGAATATGTGAGAAACCCTAGGTGAAAGAGGGTGAAAATTAGTGAAAAAGAGTGATTTTGTGAAGGAAGTGTATGTAGATCTTTGGGGAAACAATATTTGAGGATGGAATGAGAATGTAAAGGCATAAATAATCCTAATTGAAGTGATTATAAGCTTGTGAGAGGTCAGGCCACAAGAGTTTCAATAAGCCCTAGTTGATTGCAAGGAAAGTGGGGGTTTTATGAAAAGGGGTCTAAATGAGTGAGAGGAGACTTGAAAGTTGAATATTTTGAGGTTTTGTTGGATGTATTTTGACTGTTTGGAGGTTTCAAGTGTTGGTTGTGTGTTTGGAGAGGTGTCTCTTTGAAAAAAAGGCCTAATTGTGGCCTAATTCAACATTAAAAGCTAGATTTGGGATAGTTGCTCCAATAGAATTCCAAGTGAGTTTCAGATATGTGAGAGCAGGCTATAATGGGTGCCTAGTTTGGTAATTTTTTTGAAGAGTTTGTTTGGTGAATTTGAGAGTTTTCAAGAAAAGTGAATTGGCTAACCTAGTAGGAAGACTAGGTAGAAAATTGAAAACAAGACAAGATTGGGGTTTTTTGAGTGGAAAGTGGATTGAATCCTTTTGAATGGTGATGGTAAGTTATTTCCCTACCTTGCATTGCATCAAAAATGCATTTTTTCAAAAATCTCATTGCCTTGTCTATTCTATTGCTTACTATTATTCTTTCATATATATTCCTTCCAAGCATCCATATCATAGAAAAGGAAGTGAACTATTTCAAAAGATGCCTCAGTAAAATGTGGATTCATGGAATTCCATGACAAGCAAATGCAATTGGAAGCTACTCCTAGACTTATTACTTATGCTATGTGAAGTAATTGCATCACTGCTTATGTTGACTTTCTAAACAACTATATTGTAGTTGAAATTTTGTCATCTATCAACATCTAGTTGTTAGTTATGGAATGTGAAGTAATTCTTTGAGTTTTAATGATGTGAAATGAAACGTAATCAAAGATATGATTATAAACTACACAAATCTATTAAGTACAATTCATTAGTTAAACTCTTTATTCTATTACCTGTGTGAAGGTTTGACTAAATCCACTAGCACCGAGAGGTGTTCCCTCAAAACCTCCAATATTAGCTTATTCAACATCCAAATTCACATATTAAAATACCATTCATAAAACAATGCTATTAACATGTAATAAATTTATAATTGTTTACAAGTTACATACCCCACTGATAGGTGTACTATAGAAATAAGTAGGTGTAGGGCCGGTGTATGCAGTATCAACAATATGACCCAACAAGTTTATTAAAATCATAAAACTAAATTAGTTAATCTTGCATTTCAAAATTGAAATATAATAAATTAAATTCAATGAACATGATAACTTTTACTTGAGTATCAATTCCATACGCGTCATGCAAAATGTTAGTTGCCCTCTCCATCTCCATAGCTGCAAATAGATCCTGTGCAACAGCCTCCTAAGTGTCGGTGGGGTCATATGAACAAGTCGCCTCACAAGATTGACACACATGGGATCGAGGCCCACCTCTTGAAGATTCCCTTGGATGGTGCTGTAGAAGAGGGCTCACATGTTGGATGACACTTTGCACCAAAGTGATGATGGCTTGCAGAGTCTCTATGTTGACATTCTCCTTCATGATGGAAGGGATGACGATGTGGTCATGAGGTGGCCTAGTGAGAGGTCATCTCGCTTGCCGCATAGGATCCAGTTGTGCACTAGGTCTATCTTGTGTCGACTCCCCACCTCTCCCCTAGAAGTCCCTCATATCAAAATAGTTTGATATTTTGTTCAAGATGAACTCAGTGTATAGTTTCCTAGGGAAATATTGTGGGACTTCACAATTGTTACATGGTGGGTCATCAAAAACCATGTACCACCTATCCCAAAAAAATTCCTAATCTCTTGGTGGTGGTACCAATGAATATGAAACCTCTTCACATTAAGGGAGAGATTTCCATTTGACCATGGGTCAATGAATAATGCACATGAATCACCTTTTGTAATTTTTAAATATTTTACTTCTTTATATGATAATTTATCTTGGTAGAAAGCCCTAGCCACCTGCCTCCTATCCTTCCAACCAGTTAATTGTTTGCTGATTGAACCTACATTTTTTAACATATCTTGTAGTGAAGTTGCCAGGGTCATTCTTTCTACAATTGAACCATTTGGATCGTTCAACCTCCCGATTAAATCCTCAATTTGTTTTTTATTGTTCTCAATTTCACCCATCAAATTTTGTTGAGTGCTAGGAGGGTATTGAGGGATTGGTGGAGGAGGTTGTTGTTGTGATTGAGGATTTTGTTCTTGCTGTGGATTTTGAGGAGGGTTTCCGGGTTGATTAACATCTCCTACAAATTCAAAAAATAAATATCAAATACAACCTAAAACTAACAAATTCAAAAAAAACAAACAATCCTTACCTCTTTGAGCTCTCCTCGTTGACATGGCGACATCTTGGCGATGAATCAACAATCGTTGATGAATATTTTTGCAAAAAAGCTCCTCCTTGAATGCGAGCGTGAAATTCTGGGGTTTTTGGCCGTAGACAACAAGGAAAACACAGTCAGAAATGAAAATGAATTCAACCTCTTTTTTTTTGCTTTTAACATGTCATAACGCGAGTGCGTTATAACACACTCGCATTATGAGTTTTCAATTTTTTTTTTAAAAAGTGGCCACAAATTGGCTACCCATCTTCATGCACCCGCCCAAAAGTGTTGTACGTTGTCCTAGGTCCTAATTACACCTTAGTTAAGTTTACTTAGGGACCACATATGAGGTAGTTGGAGTATTTTCACTTTTGGTGGACTTATCATGTTATTACTTTATCACAACCACCTTTCATGGACATATCATGTGATTACCTCTCCACCTTTTGTGGGTGATCCATCATTTGTGGTGATTATCACATTATCACTTTTCCATTTTAGGTGGAGTGATAGCTTTTCATAGTTGTCTCATGTCATAAAATTATGACACTTGTCATAATCTTATGTACTCACCTTGGCTATATAACCAAGGGGTCTCCTATGTACTTTTTCTCATTCTATTTGCATGATTGGAAAAATAAAGTTTATTCTTGTCATATTGTTCTATCTCTCTTATGCTTGTGCTTTCTATTATGCCTCTAGATCTTGGGTGGCTACCTTCATAGCCAATTCTTACATGGTATCAGAGCTATTGGAGTGCCTTTGGATTGTTATTTTGGGGAGATCTTGAGTGCAATCTTGTATTTGTGCAATAGAAATACCAGATTCTGGGGGGTTCCATTTTTTGGCTTTGTATTGCAAGTGCATTTTGGGAGCTTGATGCATCAAATCTGAGCTCACAATTGCATCTAGAGTGTCTGACAGAGTAAGATTTTCCTTTTGTTTCATCCCAGATGGACATTGAAGGCCAAATCTGTAAAGGTTTTAAGTTGGGTAGTGGTTGCCTGATTCAAGAGGTAGCCATACAGAATAGTTTGGGTTAAAATTGGCCCTGACATCGCATCCGAGAGGCCCAAAAACCTAAAGATTGACTACCAATTTGTCGATTTTGGATACTGTCAGTTGTAGGCTAAGGCAAATTTTTTTTTGCCCAAAGGTCGTATGACCCACCCAGGTGGTACAATTTTTCAATTTTTGCAATAAAATATTTCATTAAAATATTTTCTATGATTTGGTTTTGAATATTTTGGGGCAAAATATATTTTATTGGGGAATTTATATATCTTTGTGTGGATTGGTTGCTGTAATTTTCTGTGGGCATGCATATTCCACAATCCCTTCAGCCACCTTTTAGATTGGATGGCGTCATCGTTCTCTTGGTACCTGGTTGGGTCACATTGCAGATTTCCATTGTATAAAGACCAACAAACTTTCTTTCTCTATCGGTCGCCAGGTCTTTTCTCCTATCGACCACTTCTACACCCACCAACGACTCCTTTTACAACAATGACTATCATTTCCAACCCCATCCAATCCTCAATGGTGATCAAATCACCACCTGTTAGATCCACTGGCCCATAATCCTCATCGACGTCAAATCCTTGATTACATCGTATGAGTGTGTCATGCATTTCATTCCAATCGGTGGCCAGGGCTTTCACTACTGATTGAAAGTCTTCATCCGCTTGGTTCAACAGTTATTTTTAGGTTTATCGACATCTTGTGGTTGGGTGGATTGGTCTTTCATCAACGCTACAAAGTGTTTTTTACATCGACATTGAATTTAGCCTACATCATTTCCTAATTTTCAGCCATTTGTTTTCTCATCAACATTTGTTGGTGGCAAGTGATTTGGTCGGCCCTTGCCACATTGACCACCATTTGTCTCTGTCGAGCCGTTGCATTTTCTTTGAAATTGGAATCCATTCTCTGATTGTGGGTACTTTCCATCGGATCTTCATCGTCGCAATGGTCTGCTAGGTACCCTATCATCAACGTACCTTCTAAATCATTTTCGCCAAAAATTTACTTCATCAAGTTGGGTATACTTTGGTCGCTTTAAATCTCTGATTGACGATTAAATCTTACATCGACTACCATTGCAGTTGGTACAAAGTATTTTTTAGGTTTTCAATTGTCTATGTTTTTTAATATTAAACTTTTTTTTATAAAGTTTAACAAGCTGACATATATTATATAGCCGGTGATATTGTAAACCACCACAGGGTGGGGTGGCCCCTGGGTGGTGTAGCCACTGAGGCACCACCCCCGCTCTGCTCTGCCCGCTCCACCTGCCCGACTCTAGTGGTGGTGGCAAGACTAGTATATTTTTTTTAAAACCTTTTTAAATAAGGGGGGTCATATGCCGTGACCAAGGGTGGCATTTTTTGCACCTATTTAGTGTTAATTTTTTCACTCGGCTAGTGTTAAAAGGTCCTCTTTTAGGCATTTTTTCATTTTTGAATAACTTTTGCTCTAGATGGAAAAATTTTGTAAAAAAAATATCATTGGAAAGGTGGAAATCTCAAATTTCTAGTGGTACAAGTGTTTCTTCAGAATTTTTTCATTTGGCTACATTTATTGCTTGTCGAAGTCTAAGGTCTAGGTGCACTCCCAAGCTCATAACTTTTGCATCATTCATTCGTTTTCCACAATTCTTGCAGCATTGGAAAGGTATCTTAGATCTCTTCAGAGTTACTCATGCAATTTTGCATCATGATAATGGTTGTTGTAGTTCTCCTCTTTGTAATGTTGTAATGACACTAAAATAAAGTGCCACAATCCTACTATTTCAGTGTACTCTGTCTTATTGTATGCTTCTTTGGATTGATCTATGTATCCAGTGTTAGTTCCTATATACTTAGCGAATGCGGTAGATGGTTACCCATGCATCTCGGTGAGATGGAATAGATAACATATAGACAACCCTATTTTGGAAGCACTTTACCTATCTTCAACAATTTGGCTCTACTTCCAGAGACTTGGTACTTGTCTCTAGTTGAGATAGGGTTATACCATCTATCAAGAGACTGTTTAGTTGACACTTGTAAAATTGTCTTCTTGGTCGTGACCTTATTCTTGTTGTAGGGTAGATTCATCTATAGTTCTTCATTGATAGATTTTGTAGTTACTCTTGATTTGACAGATTCAACTCAGTCACCAATTATGTGGCATCTTCTGCAGTTGTACTTGATTCTTTATATTAGTGCTTGTCACAGTTTGAAATTTCTTTTGGAACAACATTTGGAGGACTCATCATCATCCTTGGTCTGCTCTACTTCACTCTTCACATTTTTCTTCTTTGTCTCCTTCTTCAGTTGAGATTGGGGACTCTTGACATTGTGAAATTTGGGTAGCGACTCTTCATTGGGGGGGTTGCATGGACTTTCTTCATTATTTCTTATGGGGGGGACTTTTTCCTCACATGAAGTTGTCTTTTATAGAGCATGTTTCTTGTTTTGTTTCTCTCTTTTGGGGAGGAGTTTTGTCCCACGTGGTTTTCTCCTTTTCTCCACTTTATGAGAGATTGCATTGCATTTGTACATGGGTACCTAACATGGCCTAGTTGTCAGGACCTATCTTGCATTATTTTCTTTTGTGTTCATTCTCTCTAAGTTGCACTTAAGGGGGGGTGTTGGTGCAATTAAATTGTTGTACCTTGTCCTAGGTCTTAATTACACCTTAGTTAAGTTTACTTAGGGACCACATATGAGGTAGTTGGAGAATTTCCACTTTTAGTGGACTTATCATGTTATTACTTTATCACATCCACCTTTTGTGGGTGATCCACCATTTGTGGTGATTATCACATTATCACTTTTCCACTTTAGGTGGAGTGATAGATTTTCACAGCTGTCTCTTGTCATAATCTTATGTACTCACCTTGGCTATATAACCAAGGGGTCTCCTATGTACTTTTTCTCATTCTATTTGCATCTTTGGAAGAATATAGTTTATTCTTGTCATATTGTTCTATCTCTCTTATACTTGTGCTTTCTATTAGGCCTCTAGATCTTGGGTGGCTACCTTCATAGCCAATTCTTACAAGAATATTTAGAAGACCAAACAATATTGGTACCCTTTCCAGTATGGTGCCCTAATTGTATTCTTATTATTCTATCTTCTTAGAGAAATTCCTAGTACAAATGAATATTGTGAAGTTGGACAATGTTTTGATAGCAATTCAAATTAGATACCACTTGAGAAGGTTAGGGAACCTAGAAACCCAACATTATATGTTTTAGGGTTTCTATAAGTCTTTTCAAGGAAAAATTCAAGAAAGAGAGAATCCCAAAAAGTATGTTGAGAAGTATAAGAATGATATAACTTTCATGGTTAGTAGAGACAACTACATTATGGAGGAAATTGAACCTAAGACTGTGTGGATCTGAGAGTTGTAATATGAGGCTATGTAATAGAGGAACTTACCAGTCTAGTAGACATAATGTTAAGAAAAACAAGTGATCCATCAGTGTACAAGTTTGGAACTTATGCAGAGAAGTTCAGTGAAGTGCACTTGAAACAAAAGGTAAAGGAGATAAAGAAAAATGTTGAAAAGATGAAGGCACAGTTGGAGGATATTTTTGATTCATCAAAGATCTCCTTAGAGAAATCTAAAAGCATACCTACTCCTCCAGAGGCTACTCCCAGAACAAGGTCAGCTAAGACCTCTACCCCCTCTCCCATTATTCTAAAGTCCTCTAGAACTAAGCCTGTAGAGAGTTCAAAGAAGAAAGCTCCATCTAGTGTCCCTAAGAAATAAGAGGCTCCTAAAAGGAGAAGAAAGGAAAAGGCCACAAGAGGTAAATGCATTAGTTTTGAGGATGAAGAGGATATAGAAGAAGAAAATCCATAGCTAATCTGGAAGAAAAAGAATGAGTCTTTCACTAAACACTTTAGATAATTTTGACAATCCTCAACTGTAAGAATGAGTATACTGTAGAAGGTTATAGACCTGAGAAAAGGATTAGGAATGTCTCTGAACAATGAAGAGCAACTGCAACATGATACAGCTATTCTGGAAGTCAATGAACTTGTTAATGAGAAATTTGAGCATGTGACTGAGCTTGAGGGAGGACAAGAAAAAATGATGACAAAAAACAATCCTCTAGATGAAGAGCTTGGGTTGGAAGATGTGTTAGCTAATAAAATCCCTCTAGATATGGAGAATGTTGTTGATGAAAGGAAGCAAGAAGAAAAATAGGACATCTCAGAGAAGAATGAAACTCAAATAGAATAAGGCTTTCCCCCTCTGGTTGTGTAGACTACAGAGATATAGAGGACATTGAAAGGATCAAGAATGAGTATACTGCAAAAGATTACAGACTTGACAAAAGGATTGGGAATGTCTCCTAACAAGGAAGAGCAACTACAACATGATACAACTATTTTGGAAGTCAATGAACCTGTTAATGAGAAATTTGAGCATGTGATTGAACCTGAGGGAGGACAAGAAAAAATATGAGAAATAACACTCCTCTAGATGAAGAGCATGGGTAGGAAGATGTGTTAGCTAATAACACCCCTCTAGATATGGAGAATGTTGTTGATGAAAGGAAGGAAGAAGAAAAATAGGACATTTTAGAGAAGAATGAAACTCAAATAGAATAAGGCTTGCCCCCTCCAATTGTGGAGACTAATGCAAAGCTGAAGGATGAAGATAAACATGAAAACTTGGAAATGAGGCACAAAATGATGAAAAATTTCCTCTTCTAGATGATGAAAAGGTTGTTGAGGAGGAGAATATTGTGAAATATAGGAAAGAGAAGGAGAGGAGTGAGAAGAAGGAAGAAGAAATAAATCAAATAGTTGGTGAATCCTTTGGAGGTTGTAGAGATTCATTGTGAAGTTTGTTGGATATGCATCTATAGTTCGAATCGGCAGTTTCAACACAATTAATACAAATTCCTATGCAACAAGGATAATTAGATATGGATAAAATATCTCCTCTGTATAAATTATAGTTTGGTGATTCCTTTTATGCCTCTACAAGGAAGGAGATACTTCAAAAACACCAAAAGAGTGCTAAGATGATTGATGAAGCAATGGAAGTGTTACATCACAACTTCCTTGAAGTAAATGTCGATAATTCTCTATCAAGTGTACAACAACTAAGGATACTACTTGATTCCTTTAAGGAATACTCTACCAGTCTGGAAGAAAATTTAGAAAAGGAAATGACCAAAAATATTAATGACAAGAGATTAATAAATGCTTATTACAAATGTGTTGTTCCACATGGTAAGTTTCAAAGGAACTTACAAGATATTCAGAATTGTGTGGAAGAAGCTAAGGTTCTATTTCAATTTTTTTTTTTAAATACCGTAATTCTACAAAGAGCATTAAGGACTAAATGGACTCAATAGAGTCACAATTTTCTTAGGACTCCACTGTTTATGATTCAACCAGTGATGCAATTGGTGTAACACGGATATAAATAGAAAATATACACGAAAAATTCTTTCAACTACAAGAATGAAAGAGAAAATAATTATGCAGTAGAGTTAGCTTAGAGACTTGGTGAGTGCAAAGCTTACATCCTTGACAGGAGTGCTTGCTAGTTTTGAGAATATATTGAAAAGGAATATAGTGACTAGTTCTTTGGATGAAGGAGAAGATATCCTTATGCAATTTGAGGATCAGTGCAGTTTTCTTTCCTTCACCAAGAAGGATTAGGAGTTAGCAAAGAAGGATTGGGAGGCACACCTTTCAAAATTGAAGGTGTCTAATCAGGGCAGTTTCCTTCACAAGTTAAGTTGTACATTTTTTCTGTGTAAATATCTTTACTAATTGAAATGTACACATGCAGTGGTATTAGAGAATGCTATAGTAAAAATTTGGTCAATTTTTTTAGGGGGCATCTACCTAATATATTTTTTGGAGAAATCTTGATTATATGAGTAAAGTAGTAACTTGGGGGAGTTATTCTCATACATATACATATATATTTGCAAAGAAGAAAATAGTTGAATAAGTTGGTGTAATATGAGAATTCTAATAATTTGAGCCCTTTTCCCTTGATGTCAAATGGGGATAGGTTTGATTAGTTTAAGAGTTTTGAGAATTTTTTTCCATCAATGGAAAATGGGGAGATTATTGGAAGTTTGTTTGTCATTGAGGAGATTGTTGGATACTTGAATTGGAAACATGAGCATGATGTATAATGTGAAGCGATTGTTGAGTGGGAATATTGATGAACATTGATGAGCATATGGTGTTGCCATTGATGGAAACCCATGACAAAGATGAAGAAGTCTTGGTCTGGAAAAGACCAAATGGTTTGATAATTGCCTAAGTCCTAGAGTGTAGTTTCAATATTCAATGAACTAGTTTTGTGGTCTACATTGCTCCACTATGAAGAATATAGTTAAGAGGTTTTGAGGTAATTTTGGTGCATGTTGGAAGAGTCTAAATCCATATTTTCATGGCTTGATGTCTTCCGCAGTCAAAGATAGTGTTGACAGAGTATCCGCTCTACAAGTGGTAGAGTTAGTGGTGCAGAGTGTATGTTGGAATGATCCACATTCTAGTGTGGTTGACTATTTTTTTGTGCAAATTTGAGGAAGTGTTTGTGAATATTAATAGTGTGTATGCTCCAAGTGGAAAATGTTTTTGTGGTCTACATGTTGAGTTGTAAGTGAACTATTGGTTTATTTTGACATTACTTCACTATTTTTTCTATCCGATGTTGACCTAAGTATTTTGGGGTCGTACAGAGTTTATTTGTGTATGGAGTGATATCATAGGAGTGATTATGGGTTATGCCAACCTATTTTAATGTGTTACTTGTTTTGGTTCTTTTCAAAAGGCATGTGTGTTAGTATTTTGGGCCAATAGATTATGTGGGGCATGGTACATCTAATTAGGCTGACCTAATTGATGTTTTGGGTTGTTTCAATATATATACAAGTTTGATTTGGTGTGTGTGTGGTGAATAGTGTGTATAGTGCATAAAAGTGTGAAGTTAAATTGTGGTGAAGTATGAGGGTATGTGTAGGATCATGATGGGCCAAAAAGTGGCAATGGGAAAAAAATTACATTTTTCATCAACCCAAAAATGTGAAAATGTCGAGTTGACTTTTTTGTGGCTTGGGTGTTAGTACACACCTTCAAAGCAATGCCCAAACCAAGATCTCCATATCGGATATCTGATTTGAGGAAAAAATATATATATATATATACATAATTCGGGCCTGTTAAAATCATTTCGCATTCACAAACAGACCGCAGGCGCATAGTGAAGAGGTTCTTCGCATATTAGATATCTAATTTAGCTGATATCCATTTTGGAAAGGTTAGATTTTAGATTTTTATTTTCTTTGATCTAATTTTGAATTAAATTTGTATAATTTTAGTTAGCTTTTTATGGATTCTTTTTTCAAAATAGGGTTTTTGATTGAATTTTTATGAAAAAATTGAGTTTAGAATGGATTTTGATTAAAAATGAATGTTTTTTTATAGATTTTGATTTTAAAATAGTGTTTTTTATGTATTTGTATTAAAAATTAGAGAATTTTATAGATTTTTGTTAAAAAGTAGGGTTTTTTTAATTTTTTTTTTAAACTGGGTATTTTTACAATATTTTCATTTATACTGTCTAATTTTAATTAGATTAATTATTTTTTAACTTTAATCAGGCATTATGGCTGCTGAGAATGAAAATGCACAAATTCCAAATGATCCACCAGCTGAGAATGAAAATGCACAAATGCCAAACGCTCCACCACCTCTACAACCATCAATTGAAGAATTAATTGGTGAAAAATTGTTGCAATTAAAGGGCATTTCTGAAGTTTATAAGAGAATCCCTTGATTATTCGAGATTTCAAACACATTGAAGGAAATAATTAAAAATATAGAAACCCTCTCCACCCAACATAATGCCTTTCATTCATGGCAAGAAGACATAAGGGAATATTATGCATGTGGATTGTCTTATGAGGATGTGAAAGATCTCAGAATAACCAAAGCCCAAATAGCCTCTTTATTTGTTAACCCCTACACTGGTTTGCTTTTTAATGTCAATAAACCAAAACTTTCTATAAAATGGTGCACGCATAGGGACATTGTAGATAAATTTTGGGATTGTTGGTGTATGGTTTTTGATAAACCACCGAATAACAATTGTGATATACCATTTAACTTTATTAAAAAATTATATGCTGAGTTTGTGTTAGGGCATTATGTCAATTACTTTGACATTAAACCCTTCCAGGGCGTTGGTGGAGGTATGCCCCAGGATAGACTAGGGGCAGTAAGAGTAGTCTCATGCCCATATGTTCCCCCTCTTCCCCTTCCTCCGCCACCTCCAGTATATCATCCAAATATTATGCAGGATGCAGCCACACAGACTATCCAAGCTATTCACTCTTTGAGTGGTCTTTTTGTTTCACATGCTTCTACAATAGCTTAGCCACATTTTGGTGATGTTGGCAATGGCTTGAGTGTTGTTGTGTCATCCTCATCAGGTCCACATACTTGTGTGCCACATACTTGCTCCATGTGTCACCGGATATGCTTGGGTCCTCTTGTACAACCCGTCGAGCATTCCTTGGACACTTTGGATTATGACGTCCATAATGTGGGAATTATAGATCAGACACAGGGGAGTGGAGCGCACCCTACAGAGTCCTCTCATGCTAGAGAGGGGGACATTGGAATAGTGACACATGTAAGATTTAAGTTGTAAATTCATAACTTGCATTTGTTTTTAAATGAATATTAATAAGAGATAGTATAATGTACTAATATTTATTTACATGGTCTATTTAACAGTTGATGTCTGAGGAGGAGCTCGCACAGATGACTAATAGAACCCTTAGGGCCATTTCATTTGGCATCAACACACACATAATATATATTTTTGCACTCACTTGTTTACATTTTTTTATTATATACTTTCTTGTCATTTGAATTGTCATAAATGAAATTATATAATAACTTATATGTTTATCTTATTTTCCTCTTGTAGGAAATACCTAGTGCGAGCGAGGTGTAGCCTTGTGTAGATTATGGAGGGCAATGTTAGATAAGGGGAAAGTAATTAAACTCAAATTAGATTGAATTAAGACTTTTAAGATCTTATATTGATTATACATACATCAATATAGATTGGTAGTTTCATATGTACTTGTCATTTTTATGTACAAGCAGTTATGAGCTATACATCATTGTTGACAAGTGCGAGGAAGGTGCAACCACGTCCAAATTATGGAAGTGCAATGTTAGATAAGGGGAAGGTAATTGAACTCAAATTCAATTGAATTAAGATTTTTAAGATCTTATATTGATTATACATAAAGCAATATAGATTGGTAGTTTCATATGTACTTGTCATTTTTATGTATAGGCAGTTATGAGCTATACATCATTGTTGACAAGTGCCACAATGCCTGAAGGAGTATGTATTGGAACACTTGAAGGAGTAGGTGTTGAAACACCTCAAGGAGGAGGTGTCGAAACACCTAAAGGAGATAAAGAAAAATATCAGCCTAAAGAGGTATGTGTTTATTTTATTTTGTGTTTGGTATTTATATGTTGCTATTACCAACAATTGTATGCTAACTTGGATCAATTTTATGTTTTTGTTCACATATATAGATTGACATTACAAAAGTTGGTTTGGTGAGTTATTTGAGAGGGGCATATTCTAGGACTCCTGACCCTTTGAAGAGACAAATACTTCAGGTAATTTCAAGATTACAATTTTAGAGTTCAATTATAATTCAATGTATATTGATTTTGATGTTAATTATTCAATTTTAAATCATATAGTATAACTAATCTCAATTGTGGTTCGAATTTTTCTTGTGTAGCTACCTTCAGAGCCAATGAGTGCTACAAAGAGGCTCCATTTTGATGATCCACTAGTAGTTTTGGATGAGATAGACATTTTGGCATGTAAATTTTGAATAGACATTGAGATGGCATATGCCACATTTTGTAAAACTTTGTTTGAGTTGGCGTTGATGCCATTTTTTGTATATGGAGATACACTCAAGATTATTGGATAATTTGATATATAGAAGTTAACAATCAAAATTTAATTTCTTCCTCATGTGCATGATTAAACTATTTGAAAATTTAATCAAGTGAGCAATGGTTAAATATCAATGTACAAGAACATAAAAAAGAATGGTTGTATTGTGTAGTTTATATTCATATCGTTGATTACATTTCATTGCACATCTTTCAAACTCAAAGCATTATTTCACATTGCATAACTAACAACTAGATGCTGATAGATGAAAAAATTTCAATTACAATATAGTTTTTACAAAGTCAACCTAAGCAGTTATGCAATTACTTCACATTACATAACTAATAACTAGGAGCAACTGTCAATTGCATTTGCTTGTCATGAAATTTTATGAGACCACATTTCTTTGAGGCATTTTTTCAAACAATTCACTACCTTGTTTATGCCACCACATTTTTCATACATGTGTACTGTAAATTTTTATCAAATAGTTCATTGGCTTGTTGTTATGGCTAAAAGCCTAAAACAAGTGCTTTCAAACAAGCTATGGATTGATGCAGAGTGGGGGTGAAAACATATGTGAAAACTATCCTTGACTCCTTTGGACCAAATTTGAGAACCAATAACATAACCTTGTCCTAGGCTAGTGAATTAGCCCTCTTTCACAAAGTGAGTACCCTTTAAACACTTGATCTTCACAAGAACACCCCAAGAAATTTTGAGTTGTGTCATAAAACAACAAATTCTAAGATTATTCTATGCCTACAAGTCCTTTAGCAGGATGTCCCATGAAACTGTTTGTTTACCATGTAAATGCATAGGGTTTATTGAAAGCCCCACTTGCACAACTCCCTTGACCATGCCACTAAATTAGACACCTCTATTGTGACCCCAATATACTTAAACATTAAAGAGATTCCCCCACTCTCATTGATTTTAAAAAACCCTAGGCTAAAAGCTTCATTTTCATGCAATTTAAGCAATGATTTGCTTAGGACAACAACTTCAAGACTCACAAATCGTTTCCCCTTTCTTAAATGGACCTACACACATTCAAATCACATTGTACACATCCTCTCCACCGAGCCACATGAAAGATACCCGCCTTGAGAAAAATTGGCACAAAACTAACAAGAAATGAAAAGAAAGCACTCAAACCAACTTTAAAGGGGCCTCAGGCCTGCTGCCCCCAAAATGATCTTATTGATTCTTCACAAAATTACATTCATCAATCCCCAAAATGACTTTCTCAACCTTTTTTTAGATTCTCCCCACACAAAACAATTGACCAACTCCTAATAACTGACTTACAAACTAAGTTACCTGTTCGGGTTCAGGGGTTTGATTCGCCAGTTTGGCTAAATTTTTTTGGGGGTGGTTTGGCTCATTTTGGGTTCATTAGTAAAAAAACATGTAAAAATAAAAAATATATATATGCAGCATAGAAGCATGAAATAGGATTAGAATATCACATAACATCATATAAACAACAAAACCACCATAAACTTGAATGCCATTTAAAACATGCATGATAAATATTCATCATTGAAACTTGAATTGTGGTAGCTTGATATACAAAGTCTATTGATGCCAAGGTTCAATTTGTATGATTTTGAAAAAAGAAGCCAATTGAGTAGAGTTATCAACATTCTTTAGAAATCATAATAATTTATTTAGTACACTAGCCATTTTGATGTCTTCTTGCAATCTCAAATGCTAAATCTATGAAGAAGTTAACTCTGCTGCCCACTAATTTCCATTAAAAAGAAAACAAGCTATGGTCTCATGGATTTTTTTCACACGAAAATTAGTGTTAGAGTTTAGTTGGAGGGTGAAAAAGTACTTGTAACTACATAAATAAATCTTGTTCTACAACTCGTATGACCTAACCGACTATTCCATCATGTCTGGATGGTTACATTTAGGTTAGTTATGGTCCCCTTTCGCACCCAAATCAGCCGAAGCAGTTCGAGCTATGTTCAATAAGCGAAATCCCTTAAGAGTCCAAAGTGCAAAAGGGCAGCAATCTTTGATTGACTATTTCTCAGAAACTGTGATTCCTACAAACTTTTTGTTTGAGGCTATGGGATCGTATTGGGCCCCTCTATAATAACCTCTCTTGGTTTTTGCTATCTCAAAGACGTTTTGTTGTGGTGAAAAGTTTTCAGCTAAGGGAAAAGTTGTTAGATGCAAGTAGTGTAAAGTTGCAAAGTGATGCAATTTTCATTCAGCAACTCATACGACCAAACAAACTATTCCAACATGTTTGGATGGGTATGTTTATGCTAGAGATGGTCCTCTTTTGCACCCAAATATGCCGAATCACTCCGAGCTACATTGAATCAGTGATTTCCCTTAAGAGTCCAAAGTACTAAAAAACAACAATCTTTGAAGGGCTATTTCTCAAAAACCATGATGTTTACAGACTCTCCATTTGAGGCTAGGGGACCGTGTTTGGCCCATCTACAATAACCTCTCTTGGTTTTTGCTATCTCAGAGGTGTTTTCCTATGGTGGCAAGTTTTCAGCTAAGGGAAAAGTTGTCAGATGTAAGTAGTGTAAAGTTACAAAGTGGTGCAACTTTCATTCAACAACTTGTATAACCAAAAAAACTATTCCAACACATCCAGATGGGTATGTTTACACTAGGGATGGCCATCTTTTGCAACCAAATACGTCGAATCACTCTAAGCTACATTGGACCAGTGATTTCCCTTAAGAGTCCAAAGTGCTAAAAGACAACAATATTTGAAGGGCTATTCATCAGAAATCGTGAAATTTACAGACTCTCCGTTTTAGGCTACGAGATTGTGTTTGGCCCATCTACAATAACCTCTCTCAATTTTTGCTATCTCGAAAGCGTTTTCTCGTGGTGGCAAGTTTTCAGCTGAGGGAAAAGTTGTTAGATGCAAGTAGTGTAAAGTTGTAAAGTGGTGTAAATTTTATTCAACAACTCGTACGACAAAATAGACTATTCCAACACGTCTGGATGGGTACGTTTATGCTAGGGATGGTCCTCTTTTGCACCCAAATATGTCGAATCACTTCGAGCTACATTGGACTGACGATTTCCTTTAAGAGTCCAAAGTGCTAAAAACTAGCAATCTTTGAAGGGATATTTATCAAAAACCATGATGTTTACAAACTCTCCATTTGAGGCTATGGGATCATGTTTGTCTCATCTACAATAACCTCTCTCGGTTTTCTCTATCTCAGAGGCATTTTTTTGTGGTGGCAAGTTTTCAGCTGAGGGAAAAGTTGTGAGATGCAAACAATGTAAAGTGGCAAAGTGGTGCAACTTTCATTTAGCAACTCATACGACCAAATAGATTATTCCAACACATCTAGATGGGTATGTTTATGCTAGGGATGATCCTCTTTTGCAACCAAATACGCTGAATCACTCTGAGCTAGATTGGACTGACGATTTCCCTTAAGAGTCCAAAGTGCTAAAAGATAGCAATCTTTGAAGGGCTATTTTTCAAAAACCATGATGTTTACAAAATCTCTATTTTAGGCTATGGGATCATGTTTGGCTGATATACAATAACCTCTCTCAATTTTTCCTATCTCGGAGGCATTTTCCCATGGTGGCAAGTTTTCAGCTGAGGGAAAAGTTATCAAATGCAAGCAGTGTAAAGTTGCAAAGTGGTGCAACTTTTATTCAACAACTTGTATGCCCAAATGAACTGTTCCAACACGTCCGGATGGGTATGTTTACGTTAGGGATGGTCTTCATTTGCACCCAAATATTCCAAATCACTCCAATCTACATTGGACCGACGATTTCCCTTAAGAGTCCAAAGTGCTAAAAGGCAACAATATTTGAAGGGCTATTTTTCAGAAACCGTGACATTTACAGACTCTTCGTTTAAGGCTATGGGATTATGTTTGTCCCATCTACAATAACCTCTCTCAATTTTTTCTATCTCTTAGGAATTTTCCCATGGTGGCAAGTTTTCAAATGAGGGAAAAGTTGTCATATGCAAGCAATGTAAAGTTGCAAAGTAGTGCAACTTTCATTCAACAAATTGTACAGCCAAACAAACTATTCCAAACCATTTGGATGGGTACATTTACGCTAGGGATGGTCCTCTTTTGCATCCAAATATGCTGAATCACTGTGAGCTACATTGGATCGATGATTTCTCTTAAGAGTCCAAAGTGCTAAAACGCCCTACCATCTATTGTATGATCTGTAGCTGGATGGTATGGCCATGGTAGATTTTATTAGGAATATATAAGGTGACTATGTGAGTTTAGAGAGCTGGAAATGTTTGTACTTGAGTTGGTGAGTTTCCATGCAAGGCAACAATGAGTGAAATTAGGTGAAAAATTGATGCAGACACAAGGGCACAATTAGAAACTCTTTACAACTTGCCTATTTGAGGCATCTAACAAGATTATTCTGATCTATTTGGACATTCCAAAACTCCCTTAAAACTTGAAAAGCAACTGAATACACATTTCCCTCTTTAACCCCCTTAAACCCTTGTAATAGTGAGAAACTAGTTTTTTTTCCAATTACTCCACAATTTTCCAAAACACTAGACCAAAACATGACTGATTCAAACATCCATTTCAAAGTTACACAACATATATGAGAAACAACATAGACTCCTTTGGACCAATGTTGACTTCCTATACATTCACCCTTGAAAAGGCTACTCAATTAGCCCAAAAATGCAAAGCAACATACCTTCAAACACCACACAGACCCCTAAAACCTTGGGGAAGAAATAAATTTCCAAGAAAACAAAGATTCTACAATTGGATTCCATTTGTACGAACTTGTAACCATCAAATCAAAAAACCCTTATTTTTAGTGTAATTCTTGAGGGTTTATTGGATGTAGCACTTCCACAACCTTTCAGACTCTGCCACCACCTTAGACACCTCTATTTAGGCCCCAATATTCTTAGAAAACAAAGAAAATTGTGGTATCTCAGAGATTTTTGCAAACCTTGAGGTAAAAACTCTATTTTCAAGTGAAAAAAATCGCCATTTCTTAGACCTTAAACT
>VDFB02141189.1:74319-96516 GCA_007258455.2 Sequoia sempervirens
GGTAGAGGGGAGAGAGAGAGGGAGTCACTGAAAGAGAGGGAGGGAGTCAAAGAGAGATAGAGGGTAGAGGGGAGAGAGATACGAGTGATTGAGTGAGAGACTTGGGAGAGAGAGACGGAGAGAGAGAGAGGGAAAGTGATAATATTTAAATATTATACATAATAATATAATATATTATATATTAAATACATAATTCGGTAAGAGATTATCATAAATTGTATATTATATGTTACATTATAAACTATATTGTATATTATATATTAAATTATAAACTTTATTGTATTTTTTAAGTCATATATGATAAATTGTATAACATTTTTGGAACTCTATATAGAACATATCAGATATTCGATATTTCTGACACAAAATTTAATTCCTAGGGATTAGCCTCGGGCTTGCTTTGCATTTTGGTTCAGACCTGCCAATCCTAAGAAGTCAACATAAAAAACGTGTTTAATAACTTACCTTAATTTTTCAAACTTCGCCCATATGGTTGACAACTTTTTTTTAACCCAAAATTGATGAAACAAAAAGGATTTGTAAAGGAGCTTCACATCTTTCCACCAATATAAATTATACTTTAGTTTGAATCTAATAAATAATTATTATTCATTTTCTATTAGAATTATGACTAAAGTCTTGATTGATAGCCTGATTGAAAAACATCTAGAACTTTCAAACAGTATCACATTTTTTGAATCCAAAACATGCATCACATACTATAGGATTAAAAAAAAATTGAATTTCATGAATTTTTGACCAAGTTAAGGTGGTCAGACATACGAGTTTTTATATTTTTTAAAAGTTGTAATTAAAAATTCATAATTAATTATTTACTTGGAAAAAAAATACAAAAAAATATGCATCACATCCGGACATGAGTCCTCTACTTATATCTAAAATATTATAAAAAAATATTATGATTTTATTATGGTTAGGGTGGTCAGATAGACACCTACTTATTTTTTTCCTGAAATTTAAGTAATATTGCATTGAAATTTCAAATTTTCACTAAATAAATTTTGTTTTTAGAAAAATAAACCTAGTAGTTTAGAAACTACATTCAATTTTCCACAGATTCTATTCTTACATATTTTTGAAATAATATAGATAACTTATTCAAATTTTTACGTCAAGTTGCCTAACTCTGATTTTTCTGAATTTTCATTGCCATTAAGGGCCTGTTTTTTCCATGATGATCCTACACATACCCATAAAGTGCATTAAGTCATTTTTCTAAGACTAATTGGAAATTCCTTTAGCATGTTGTAGATGCATTGTAATGAATTTGATCTTTGGTGGTGAGCCACCCACTTTTCTATCCTGGCAACGATCCATCTCTTCTATTCTCTAGATAGTGAATCCTCTAGACAATGAGTCTACCTAGTAGTGAGTCATTTTGTAATATCTTGTAACCTGTTATAATATATTATGAGCTAATCCTCATCATGGTTTTTTCCCTTTTTGGGATTTCTATGTAAATTTGGTGTTCTTGTGTTCTTTGATGAGATGCATGCTTTCTATGTTCCTTTCAATTATTCCAATTATAATATATTGCATTGAATGAATGTTTAAAGTTGATGAAGTTAATTAATTTCAGGGAATACTGATTCACCCCCTCCTCTTAATATTCTAGATGTTCAACACTATAGACATGTGATGCATGGTGCTATAGATTTTTTTTCCCAAATGTAGTTAGTTAATCCAAGTTGTTTTCTGCCCTATAACAAAGTCCCTTATGTTGGTATGTGGCAACTAATCATGCTATACTATACACTTTTCATGTATCTTCATCGAGGTCTGGGGCTGGGCTAGGCCTCGGGCAAGGGTTCAGCCGTGGAAACCTCCAAAAAATGGGGATTCAAGGGTGGAAACCCCCGATAAAAAAATTTCTCCTATTTTTTCACTTCGTCACTGACAAAATAAAAAATAACTTTGTAAAACCCTAATTATGGAAGCTTCTAAAAAAATCTTGTAATAAGCGGTTGGGATGGGAGTTGTAGTAGGGAATTATTTATGAGATTGTAATATGTTTTTCAATAGATAATAAAATCATTTGATGGTTGTGGTTTTGTGGATGTAGCCCATATTGGGTGAACCACATTAAATTCTCTATGTTGTCTTGTTGCTGCTATAATTTTTCTGTGTGTTTTATTTCTCTATTTTTTTGATCAAATTTTCATTTAACTATTAGATATCTACCTTCTAACCCTAAGACCTTAGGTATCCTTCAACCCACTTATTCACAATTTTACTTTTCCCATATGTTTGTGGATGGTAGCTAGTTCTTGGAGTCAATTTCGTGTGAGTCAAATGAAAGAGCTCTCACCAAAATAGGCCGATAAACTTGTTGTCCCTATCACTCACAATGTTCTTGGGCAACCCATGAAGTCTAAATAACTCTCTTAAAAATAGATGAACAACTTGAGGAGCCTTAAACTATAGAGGAATGGCATGGAAATGAGCATATTCCGTAAGCCTATCAACCTCCACATAAATATAGTCCTTCCCTTGCACTTTAGGCAGTTGTGTTATAAAATCCATGTAGATGCTCTCCCATTTTTGATTTGGGATGGGTAAAGGCTGCAACAAACCAACAGGAAAGACATGCTCAGGCTTGTTTTATTGGCACACTAAAAACTCCTTAACATGATACAATACATCATTCTTTAGACCCTTCCATGAAAAATGCTCTCTTAATTGCCTGTATGTCTTATAGAAACCTGGATGACCACCAAGAGGTGTGTCATGAAAAGCTCTCATAATCCTCTCCTTTACCTTATATTTTGGTACAAGATACACATGGTCCTTGTAAAGGATGAGTTCTTCAACCACCTTGTATCTGTCATCATGCAATCTCCCATCTAAAGTGTCAGTATCAAAGGAATCATTGACATATTCATCTATTATGGCAGTCTTCCAATCGATAGATATATTAGAAATAGAATAGAAATAAGGTTTCCTAGAGAGTGCATCAACCACCACATTATTTTTTCCCTCCACATACTCAATATCAAAATCATAGGTTTGAAATTTGCTTACCCATTTATGTTTCCTATCATTCAAGTCATGTTGATTGAGGAAGAAATTGAGGCTATTATGATCCATTTTGACCACAAACTTCTCACACACCAAGTATTACCTGAATTTAATAAGTGCATGCATGATAGTTAGTATCTCCTTGTCATAAATAGAGAATCCCTTCTCTAAATCCTTAATCTTCCTACTCATATGCTATAGGATGCCTATTTTGCATCAACACTACTCATATACCCTCCCATGAAGAATCACACTCAAGTACAAAAGGAAGTGAAAATTTTGGAATGGCTAGAATAAGACATGAACTCATTACCTCAAGTTTTTCAAAAAGTTTTTGTGTTGAAATGCTTCAAGAGAATTCTCCCTTCTTTTTCAAACTAGTCAATGGAGCTACAAGTTGTGAAATCCCTTTTACAAACCTCCTATAGTAGTTGTATAAACCCACAAACCCTCTCAACTATGATAAGTTCCTTGGTCTAGGCCAATCCAATATTGCCTTGATATTCTCCTCATTAACACTAACCCATTGAGCACTAATCCTATGTCCCAAATACAAAATTTCAGTCAAACAAAACTCACATTTTGATATCTTGGCATAGAATGATTTTTGCTCAAGTATGTCAAGCACCTCATCTATGTGTTTCAAGTGATCCTCCCATGTCCTACTATAGATCAAGATGTCATCAAAGAAAACCAAAATAAATTTCCTCAATTGTAGAGTGAATACCTGGTTCATACATGACTGGAAGGTAGTGAGGGAACTGGTTAACTCAAATAGCATGATTGAAAACTCTTAATGTGTATAGTGAAATCTAAAAGATGTCTTATGCACATCCTCTTCTCTCACTCTTATTTGATGGTACCTTGAATGCAAGTCAATTTTAGAGAAGTATACTGCACCATGAAGCTCGTGTATGATCTCATCAATCTTGGGAATGGGGTAGTGATTTTTTATTGTCTTCTTCTTGAGTGCTCTATAGTCAATGCACATCCTCAATATCACATCCTTCATCTTGACCAACACCACAGATGATGCAAAAGGGCTATAACTCAACCAGATGTACTTGATGTCCAACAACTCCTTGATTGCCTTCTCAATCTCCTTATACATCCTAGGATGTTGATAGGGAATAGTGATGATGGGATTCACTCCCTCCTCAAGCTCAATCACATGCCGAAACCCTTTGTCTAGTGGTAAACTAGAAGGGATTTCTCCCTAAACACCTTACATTGCTTTTATAGGATGGATTGGATGTCAATGGGGTAGGATCTTCCCTCCTTTGGTGGACTAGTATATGTGATCAAGCACTTAGCTTCCAAAACCACCTCATCCCTATGAAAAGAGATCACTCCATCATCTTGGCTGAAACTACCATTGGGCCTCCCTTGGATAAGCCTCGAAGAACAACCTCCTTCCCTTTAGATTTGAACTTCAACTCCATGGTTTGATAATTATTTTTGTATTCCCCAAGTGAATGTATCCATTGCACTCTCAACACCAATTTTTTCTCACCAATGTCAATTATGTAGAAATCATCTCATATCTTGTGTCCTTCTAGGGCCAACTCCAACTATTGAATCTAGTGGGTACATATAATCATATAACCATCTGCAACTGTCACATAAATTCCCTCAAAGTCTTTAGCCCTTAGACCCATCTTAGCCACTAATCCTTCATCAATGAAATTATGGGTGGCTCCAATATCTATTAATACTATCACCTTTTTCCCTTGTAGGAATCCTCCAATCTAGAAATAGTGATATCTTGGTGCCCCTGAAAGTGTTCCAAGAGTTCCCCTGAATGTTCTCCCTCTATCACCTCCTTGTGCTCATCCTCATTAGTAATTCCATTGAGTTCACCTTCTCCATTCTCTACATCATCATCAAAAACTACCTCAATATAGTTGATTTATCCTTTCCCCAAACATCTATGATCTAGTACCCAAGGCTCCCTACAATTAAAGCACAACTTTTTCCTTTGAAGCTCATTCCTAGACTGATCCATCCTACTAGGCTTTGGAGGTAAGATCTTTGATTGAGGAATAGTCTTGTAAAATTCCTTTTTTTCCAGCCTCATTGGTGCATTCTTGGAATTGGGTTTATTCTTCACTACAGAGTCCTCTAGGCTTAGGGATCTTGGAATTGCATCCTCTAAGGACATTGGCTCAAAATCCCTCACCACCCTATGGAAGGAATATGATAACCCCTTAATGAAAAAGAACATAAATCTCTTATCTGATACATTTGGTACCATAAAAAGTCTTTGAAATTATGTGACATAATCCTCCACTGACCCATGTTTCCTTAACTGTGTCAACTCCCTGAAATATACCTTTGGATCTCTTCTATCAAATATATTTTGAAGATTTTGTGTGAAATCAACATATGTATTAACAAGGTTAAACCCTTCCACTATAATACCATGATACCACCATTTGTGAGCTATGCCATCCAAATGTAGAATGGTGAACTTGATTGCTTCATCTTTATTCATAGGGATGAGTGAAAGGTATGTGTCTAATTTTTGAACCCAAGCCTATGCAGTAACATTTCTAGACCCATGAAATGTAGGAAGTGACAACTTACTTTGTGTTGGAGGTCTCTATTAAATCATTTCATAGGTTTCCTTCCATCATTCCTCGGTCCATTCTTTGGGCTAGCATTATTGTACTGCTCAAGGGAAATCTCCCTTATAGTGATGGGATCTAGCCTCATGTACACCACTATCACATTAGAAAAAATGTTGAATTTTTAAATTGGTTAAATTATTCCATTGCATTTGAGTGTGGTGTATTCCAACCAATAAAGCCACATGTAAATTTTCATCTAAATGAGTGTGGCATCAAACACTTAGGTTTGGGTGAAACTAACATCCTAACCCCATGATCTAAATAAATTCAAACATTCTATTTAGGTGTAACTTACTCCAACTAATTTATCATTCAATTCCAAGTGTGAATGGTTGAAATGAACAAGTCAGGTACAAATTTGTAAGTGAATTTGAACCAAGAGAGAAGTCATCCAAGACAAATTTCTCCACCAAATTTTAACAGATTAAAATACAAATACAAAAACAATTTTCAAAATTTTCAAAATAATTTTAGCTCATTCAAAGATTTTGGAAGAATGTAATATTTCCATAAACATGAAAGAAATGAATAAACAAAAACCTTTATGGTTGTAGTTCAAAATTTAGCACTACATAAAATATATGTTGTTGACATTAAAGATTGTACTTTTATACTACCAAGTATGCATTTATGATGTATGTTTTCTAACTTCTTTTGTAACTATGTAGGAACAAAATACATGACCAGCCAAAAATAAAATAACTACACATCTTTCATTCACATTGCTATCATCAAATATGTATTACAATTTTTTGTATTTTTTGATGTTTTAGCCAATCGAGTTAGGCCCACCGCCCCTAGGCTTTCTTCATTTTGATTGCTGCCAAACATGACATTTTTCCTATGTTATGCATTGCATTACAATCACCTCTTCTTCATTGCCAAGTGGTAGTGACCCTCCTCATCCCACAGGGCCTTCTGGGCCTTTTCACGGTCTGTTGCAAGCCACCCATCAACCTCCTTATAAATAGGAACAAGCGGCCACAAAACCATTGTAGTCATTTTTTCTATAACTCCTTTTGTTGGTGGAGTCCGTAACCTGGTGGCAAATTTGGAGATGGCCCTTTGGTGGGAAAATGACCCTTTGGTGGGACAACTTGAGCAAATATTGACACAAGATCCTACTGGTCTTGACATACCTAGGCCTATATTATTGTAGTTGTTGAAACTAAACTATTTTCAACCAAGGAGGTGTGTTCTCCAAAGCATTTGATACTGGGTAAAATTGGTGCGAGGTGTGCTGTCAAGGACAACTATTTCTTTGCACAATTGTTGGACAAGGATTTGCTTCAATATGGTGTAAGTTGTCATTGATCTTTAATTTATCTATATTTTGTAAGATAGAAGATGGATCATTTAAGTTTCAACTATAAATTTTTAGTACTGAAGGATTTTGTGAATTTACTGGTTTTGAACTTAAATGCAAGTTGCCTTGAATTTTTAGGTAAGATAAAATATTTTAAATTTCTATTCTACAAATTTTCTAGATTGATTAGTGGAGAGGACCCAGTAGTTGTGCACCCTAACTTCGCACTTCTAATTTTTCTATGTGGAAATTTCAAATCACTCCCAATTTTTTATAGCAGCTTACTTGGCAAGTCCCCTGCTTATAACTTTCATTTCAGGGCCACATCATCGAATATGATGCCACATCAACATAATTTTTTTAAGGTGTCCAAAAAGGTCCAAAAAAAAGGTG
The DNA here is from genome assembly GCA_007258455.2 of Sequoia sempervirens. Classification (NCBI taxonomy): domain Eukaryota; kingdom Viridiplantae; phylum Streptophyta; class Pinopsida; order Cupressales; family Cupressaceae; genus Sequoia; species Sequoia sempervirens. The sequence goes on from VDFB02141189.1 coordinate 81,688, forward strand.
ATCCCAATAATTGTTCATGTTATCACCTAGAAATGCACCTTATGCAAAGTTGTAAATTGAGCTTTCTAGTGAAACACTGGATCACTCCGAGGCTGTGGGTCACCTCAGATTGGAGTGAACCTTTGGAGAAGGTCAGATTCCTTTGTGTTATCACCTAAACTACTGATTCTTTGATGGTAAAGGGAGAAGGAAAATTCATAAAAAATGGAACTAAACTTATGGTGATACACTGTATTAATAAGAAATCATGAAATAGACACAAGAAGAGCATACACTTGAAAGCCTAATCACTATTCTCAGAGCAACTTCTTTCAGAATTAATGCTTTAGTCCTAACAAGTTTGGTCTACATACACATCTTGGGAAGGAAAAATTAATTTCACAACCTTAAGACATAAGTACAGAATTATAAAACACAATTAAATACTTGCATGTTCAAAAGAAAGATACATAAATGAGAATCAATAAAAACATGAACAAAAAATTCCAAGGTAAACTATGTGTTGTATTCAGGATTCTAGTTGAGTTAGAAAAAAACATACATTTAGTCGAGAAAGGATTCATAGAAATCACTAACTCTCCCGAGTGTGTATTCAGAACTATATACAAAAAAGGAAAAAACTGCCTTATATATCAAACTATATGAGCCCCTTAGGGCTTACAAAAAATATCCAGGCTCAAAAAAAATGCCCCTTAGATTTTTATTGAATTTCAAGCTGCACCCTGCATGTCCATGTTGGTGTCCCAGATTGCCTTCAAGGGACTCCCTTCTTGAACATCCTGCAACCACCGCAATTTACTTCTATTCCTCGTGTCGATCCTCGATCCTCCCTGTCGAGTGCCTCAAATGCTTCTGAGCTCAGAATAGTTACAAGTTGCTTTTCATTCCATTGATGTTCTTCAAACTACCACGACTCTCTTTCAAATCCCTCTGGTCGGTCAAGTGAACTCCACGCAGGTTGTTTGGGCGGTCAAAACTCCTTTGATCAGAATCACATCTCGACTAGACACTAGAGGTGTCTCACCAATGTGATTAGGTGTTTCTACAGTTATCGGCATATCATAGAATAGTCGGTGAGAGCTCATAACGAGCCACCAAAGTTATATCAAAATCAACTTTGTCATCGCCCAAAACATTGGCAAGACACTACCGAGTCATCAGGACCACATGGCGAGCTCATTTCATTTACCCCAAGCTCACTCTTCTCCTCCGGGCTCAAGCTCCTTTGGCTTTCGGTGAGACCTTACCAAGTCGGAAAGACCTCATCCCGATGGCTTCAACTCATGGTGATGATCTACTTTCTCTTTGGTCAGGGAGACATCTCCGGTCACTAAGACTTCATAGCAAACTCCTCCTGTCTACTCGAGCTCTCCTCTATTTGCTGAGACTTTGGCCTGTCGGCCAGACATCATGCCAAATTTCCTTCCCTTTGGTGAACTCCTTTCATTTTGGGAGGCTTCACTGGTCAGTGAGACGCTTGCCGATGATGCTTCCTATGTCGCCAAGACCCACCAGTGTCGCCGAAACCTCTTGGCGAGCTCCCTCTTTTTTGTTGAGATCTCCTTGTCTTTCGCCATGACTCTCACCGATCGGGAAGATATCTCCTTGAGCTCCTTTATCTTTGGCGAGACCACCGGCCTTCGGCAAGACCTTGCGCCGAGCTTCAAATCTTTTGGCGAGCCCATCTTGTTATCGGAAAGACCCTTTGGTATTGGCGAGACATCTCGCTGATCTTCATTCCTTATATCGAAGCCACGCCCCTTCGGTGAGACTTCAATTGGTCACCAGGACCTTTTGGTGAATGCTTTGCCTTTCGGCCAGTTTCCTTTTCTTGTCAGGGAGACAACCTAACTTCGGCAAGACCTCTTGCTGAAGTCCTTTTCTCAGTGAGGCCATTTTGTTGTAGGTGAGACTCCCGTTGAAGGCAAACATATCGAGGCCCTTTACTCAGTTGGCAAGACTAAACGTCTTCACCGAGACATTACAGCGAAGGCATCTCCTCTTGGCAATCTCTTTGTTGTCGGTGAGACATCACCACTTCGCCGAGCCCTCTTGTCGAAATACATCTCCTGCCGAGACCTTATTGTTGATCTGGAAGACTTCGCTGGTCACCGAGACTCACGCTGAACTCTTCATTCTGCCTGAGCTTCAAATCTTTTGTTTCGCTGAGACTCCCTCCAGTCGGGAAGACATCATAGTGAGCCTTTTGTTACACTGAAGGCTCCCCTTATCCTTCTTGTCGGGAAGACATTAAGCCTTCACCAAGACTTCATGGTGACTTCAAAGACCTACCCCGAAGTGTCCAACTGTCGCGAAGAGTTGTAACGAAGACATCAACACCATCGGTGAGACATTCCATCCTTGCTGAGACTTCTCTTTGAGACTCTTTGTTACCTCGAATGAATGCAGTCGGTGTGACTTCGCCTCTTCGCTGGGACCTTTCACCGAGCGCTATAGGTTACCCCAAAACCCACTTACATGTGCCCCGATACATTCGCTGAGACTTCTCTCTGAAGAAAAGAACTTCCACGAAAATGAATATCCTTTTGTCACTGGGACGGTGACTGATGTCTTGCCGATAGGGACCTGTAGGTGAATCCCACTCACCGTGACATTCCCGGGGTCTTGGCGACTCTCTCCTTAGAATATTTTCATGTTGAACTAGAATGAGGCAGGCTTCTTCACTGAGTTCCCTGTGACCTAGCATCAAATTCATGACTTTTTCCCTAGGTCGAATGCTCCATTTGGCCTTCTCAAACCTGTTAAACACAATTTGCCTTGCCTAATTGAGCCTGAGGGTGAAAATTAGGTAACAGTTCATTCACATCATGGGTAGTTGAGTGCTGATGTGGCATCACATGATTGGTTACTTGTTAGATCAAAGGAATACATTTTGTTTAATTATGGGTAGTCAAGTCACAACTATTGGGAATTGTATAAACAACTAATATCACAACTATTGAAACATGCTCGACTATTGGGTCCTCTCCTCTACATATGATCTTAATTTTATGATGTTTCTAGTTCGAAAACTCTTCTTTACCCATCAGGCCATAAAACTCAAATGCAGACAATTCATTCAAAGAGTGTGGATGTTTGGATAAATTTTTTGAAGCCTTGTCAAATTACAGTTTAGATGGAGCATTTTAAACTAGAATTCAAAATTTCCTCACACACATTACAAACTCATTTCACATTATTAGAAAAAATCTATTTTGGAAGCTTGGATAAATGATTTACCTCAAGAATGAGATGGTCTAGAAGGGGCAACTTATCTAGTCTTAAAATGATCGACATTCATTGCAACACATTTCCAAAATCATTTGGGAATCTACATTGTTTTGGTGTTTACTTCAAATACTAGGGAAATTAGCTGGCGTGAGCATGCCATGGTTTAGGAGGGACAAGTGCAAGTGCCTTCAAATGAATCACATCTTCTAAGATAGAGTTATGACTCTCTTAGCACCTAGGGCTAGTTATAAAAATGTTGTGCCTACGGTTGTCTACATACCCTTAAATTAGCTAGTTTGATTGGAATTTGGAATTTTAATTATAGAAAATTTTTGGAAGTCTTGCAAGGATTGTGGCTTTTTGTTCGCCTTAAGCTTTTTATTGTATTGCCAAAAAAATGTTTTCTACAAATTTTTGACTTTTTTTCTTATTAATATTTTTAAATGTGTTCATGTCAAGTGTTATGAAATGTTATTATGTAATGTCTATATCTATATAGGAGTTGTCATCAATAGGTAAGCTAGAGGTCCACACCCCTAAGCGTGGTTATGAAAATGTTGCACAGTTGTTGGATAATTGATGTTGATCTAATATGCGGATCACTGACCATGCAACATCTTTCAACAAAGTCTAAAATTGGAAGAGTTCTTTTATTTTCTATATTTTAAGGGTTCTTTAGTCAGATTTAGAATGCATCTTTAAAGTATTAGTTTTTTTATATATGACTTTGTTGCTATTTACAACAAGATGAAATGCATGTAAGTTGGTTTTTAGTTGCAATTAATTTTCATCTAGTTTGACGAACAAGACCGATTTCAATTTTTAATTTTGTGTCAAAGAAAATTTCAATTTCAAATACATGTGCTCTTTAGGGATTTTGTAAAACAATTTTATTCTCACATGTCTCTTGATAATATTGTGGATTTTTGGAATTGAAATAAATATTGAAAAATTATTTTGAGTATGAATTTGTTGTTCTATTATTAGTTTTGGTTGTTTGATAAAACTCCCAATGCTACAACATATTTAATTAAACTTATTGCAATCTCTAGACAAGAATACAAACTAAGTTCCTAGAATTTTGGATAGCAAGCAGAGCAAAAGATCAAGCCACCAAGAGTGACTAGTTGGATCTTCTAGGATTTGTTTCAAAAACATATAACATATTTTGGTCACCCTCATTTTAGGAGTAAATAAATATTAAGGGAAGGGGAAGGGTAAGGAAAACATAGTTTCAACATTAATATTGCATTTTGTTGAGTAAATTATTCATAATTTAAATTCTAGAGAAATAAATACACAATACAAGAGTTATGTCAACTGAAAAACACAATTTTGGTTAAAGGAGGGGAAGATGTAGAATATGCAATTGGAAGATTGCTCAAGTTGTTAGGGAGTTCATATAAATTATTGCAATTAAAGTCGATAACGATTATTTAAAATCTAATTAGTGATAGAAGTTTCTTCAATGTGGTTGAGAGAGAAGCGTCAAGGCTAATTAGGTCAACAGAGAGTGGTTTGAAAGATTTTGTAAAGACAAAATTATCGATTCATTGGTCAACAAAGTTGTCTCATGTCTTAAAAATTGTGAACAAATCCTAAAAAATGAAGGTCTTGAAATGGTTACTAGACTTTGCAATAGTTTAATGTGGCTTTAACCTTCACTTCATTGTTTACAATTATGTTTTCAATTGGTAAGGTGTTTATTATGTTTCCTTGAAACCGTAATTGAATTTAAATATGTTTGTGAATTCATTCGTGCATTCTTTTTTTCCTTAGGACTTATCATGACAAAATATTCTTTCAAATGTAATTAGAACTATGATAAATATAATTCATAGTGAGAAAATATATTCAATAATTAATTGAATCATCAAAAAATCTTGGAATAGATGTTGTAGAACTAGTAACATTATTGCACAATGGAACTTCGATGGGATGATAAGCAATGCAAGTAAGTGATGCAGAATAAATTTTTTTTATTTTTTGTTCTTCATAAAATAAATGATGCAAACATAGATTATGAAGTTTTAAAAAACAACATTAAAATTGACTTATAATTTGAACAAAAAAAATTGTCATTGGATAAACTCTCTTAACTATAGGAATTGTGAATGTTTTTTCTTATCTTAATAAGCAAACAAGACAAGAAAAATGCATATTTGGAGATAACCAAGTGTATTTCAAACATTGTACAAAATAGTTCAAATCAATAGATTCAACAACTAACACAATTGGCATGTGCCCTATTTTTTGCTAATAATCCCTAGCATAGGATGGTAATTAAAGTTTTAGTTGTTTTTAGAGAGCACTTGATGATTAAGATACATCTCATGCTAGGGATTGATGGAAATAAGTCAAGAACTTTCCAATTGTGTTACTTATTAAATCTATTGGTTTGAACTATTTTGGACATTGTCTCTGGATACACCTGGTGATCTTCAAATGTGTATTTTTCTTGTCTTGTTTTCTTATCAAAATAAGAACATTCACAATTCTTTCATTTAAGAGTGTCAATCCAACACAAATTTTATTTTCTTAAATTAAAAATCATTTTTAATGTTACTTCTAAACTCTATAATCTTTGTTGGCATAATTTATTTTATGGACACAAGGAAAAGTTTGTTACTTTGTATCACCCACTTGCATTACTCAACATCTCCTCCAAATACCTCACCTAATGCTTCTAAAGTATCACAAATATAAACAATTTAATTGTGCAATAATTTTACTAATTGCTCTCTAAGATGTTCTACTGAGTCAATCAATACTTGAATATATTTCTCACTATATAGATTATATTTATTATAGCTTATACAACATTCAAATGATTTTTTTGGTCATGATAAGTCCCAAAAAAATTATGCACAAATGATCTCAAAAACATATTTAAATTAAATTAAAGGTTTGGAGTAGCTTAACAAACACCTTACTAGTTGACAACATAATTGTAAAGAGCATAACAAAATACGGGGATGCATTGAATTAAATGCAAGCCTAGTAACCATTTTGAGACCTTTCACTTTTAAGACCTAATCATGATGAATAAGATAGGAGGTAGCTATGTTGATCAATCATTTGAATTTTTTTTTTTTGACAAAATATTTCAAGTCACTCTCTATTGAGCTGATCATATTTGACACTTTGTTTCCAACCACATTGAAGAGGCTTATGTCATGATGTAAATTGGACCACCAAAATCATGAATAATCATTGTTGACTTCAATGATTTATCAAAACTTCATAACAACTCAAGCACTCTACCAATTGCATATTTTAAATCTTTCCCTCACTTAACCAAAAGCATGTTTTTATAAATGTATAGCCCTAAGTATTGTGTAATCGTGAAGAATCTCTTCTATAAAAAATGCAATGTTATGGTTAAAACTATATTTTTCTTTCCCCTTCCCCTTTCTTTTCCCCTTCCCTTAACCTTTATTTACTTATAAAAAGAGGGAGACCAAAATATATTATATATTTCATCAAAACCAAATTTCATGACTTATTCTTGCATCCTACCTCACTGTGCATTGAGTGAAATATTTATAGTATAGTTTGGACATCCATCAAAACATAATGGAAAGGAATATTTGTGTCTAATATTATGGTTACAACTACCTAGTTAGAATTATATGCGAAATTTGGATGACATAGAAAATGAATGAAAACTATTTGATAAAATGATACAAAGAAACATCATCTCATTTGACATAAGGATTATAAAGTAGATACAAAATGGGCTTGTTGAAAATATTGTAAAAGCTTCCAAAAAATTGTAATTATGAGGCATAAATCTATACAACTTCATAGCTTGTACTAGAATGAGAGCAAGTAGTAATAGGGTATGACATCAATGAGAGAATGAATGATGAGTAAATTTAATTAGATGTTATATTTGTTACATTAGAGGTGACATAGATATCATTAATTTTATAGCATCTTGACATTTATGTCAAACACACATGTAGTTTCTTATTCTTTTTTTCATTATAGTTATGCTCATAAAATGAATTAAAATCATTTGATTTGGAGATAAATAAACTTAATGTGTTAGAAAATGTTCAATTATGGTGTCATTGGGTATATTCATTCCCCTATTCTTGTGTTTTGTCTATGTGAACCCGTCATAGGGTGGTGTCATCTTGTTGTTTTGGTATCTCCTATTTTCCAACCTTTTGCATAAGTTTTCCTTGGTGTTGTGAGAATCATTAGGTGTGTTTAGTGAATAAATTTGAGGTAGATGGTTCCCTCATCCTACCCTTGTATTGTATTCATGAGAGAACATGATCGTAGGACTAAGACTTGATCTTTGGCATTGTAAGCTCCATTCTCTTGTAGGATCGTTGTGGTGATTTTATCACATGATTTGTAAGTCTTTTGATTTTTCTACCTTGCTTTGAGCAATGGTGGTGTTGTCTCTAGTGTGTTGTTGTGTTTAACATGAAACTTTGTGTGTTATTGTGCAATTTAACATGTCAATGTCATATCTTCAATGTTGGAATCATTCTTGCTTTTTTTTTTCAATTTTTTTATTCACCTGGCTAATGTCTTGGGTGTGAGGCTTGGGGCATTACACAAGTTCCAACTTTGTATTACAACTTATCAAGATATTTTGTAGCTCCCATTTTTCTAATACACTTCACTTCTTCTACTCATACATAATGATTGTCATATGTACATGTCCATAGATTCAACATCCTTCATTTGTCAATCTAACCTATTTTTTTTATAGTTTTCTAAGTCATTCCCTAAAAACTATTCCCTCTTGACTTTCATTAGATGATTTGATTGTACATTAATTTCTCAAAATAAAATTCTAGGAATTCTATTATTTGTCTAAAATCATTTTATTTCGCAAGATTTCAAAGCCACACAACTCTTGGGGGTTAATGTAGGATCATGGGGGTCCAAACTAGGCCCCTAAGTGGCAATAAAATTTTACAAAAAAAGAGTTAGGCAACATAACATAAAAAATTGAATAGGTTATTAACATAATTTGAAAGATATGTAAGAATAGAATTTCTATGAAATTGAATGTAGTTTCTAGGCTACTAGTCCTTTTTTAGAAAAAAGTAAATTTATTTTGTGAAAATTTTGAAATTTTAATGCAGTAGTACTAAATTTTCAGGAAAAAGATAAAAGTAGGTGTATGTCTGACCAACTTAAGTACGATTTTTTATTTTTTTATTTTTCTGAAACTTTCAATATATGTAGAGGACACATGTCTGGATGTGCCACATTTTTTTGTATTTTTTTTGCATGTAAATAATTAGTTATGATTTTATTACTAGAACATTTCAAAATAATTAAAACATGTTTGTCTAACCACCATAACTTAGTAAAAAAAATATGAAATTCAAGTTTTTTTATCCTATAGTATGGGAAGCATAGAATGTGATGCATTTTAGATTCGAAAAAAGTGAAATAGTTTGAAAATTATAGAAGTTTTTCAATCAGTCTATCAATTAGGACTTTAGTCGTATTGTAATGTAGAAAATCAATAATGATTATTTATTAAATTCAAAATAAGGAATATCTTATATTGGTGGAAAGATGACAAATTTTTCAATAACCCCTTTTTGTTTCATCAAATTAGGATAAAAAAAAGTCTTTAGCCACAAGGGTGAACATTGAAAAACTAAGGAAATTTTGTAAAAAGAAAAATTTAGTTGAATTTCTAGGTTTGGCAATCTCGAACCAAATCCCAAGCAAAATCCCAAGCTTACTGACATTGTTAGAAGAAATAGATATCCATTTGAAATAGATATATATTACCTATATTATTTATATTATGTAATATTTAATATATTCATATATACTAATATGATAATATATTATATATTATATATTATGTATTATATTATATTATATTATATATTAATATTATGTAATATATATATTACATATATTATAATATATTTAATACTTAGTATATATTATATACTACATTATAATATATATAGTGAGATAGAGAGTGGTGTGAGAGATAGAGGGAGGGAGAAAGAGAAAGACCTAAGAGGGAGAGACCTAAGAGGGACTAAGGTAGGGTGCGAGGGAGAGAGAGAGAGAGAGAGGGGGGGGGTTTAGGAGGGATAGAGAGAGGGAGAGACCTAGTAGAGAGGGATTGGGAGAGACCTAAGAGAGAGAGAAGCATAAGAGGGAGATGGAGAGTGAGGGATACCTAAGAGAGAGATCTGAGAGGGAGAGAGAGAGAGAGAGAGACCTAAGAGAGAGAGGGAGTGGGAGAGACCTAAGAGAGAGAGGAATAGGGAGAGAGTTATCTAGTTAGCATGGGAGGTAGAGACTTGAGATTGAGAGATGGCACTGACTAACTAATAAGAGGGTTTTTATATTACAATTTTTTTTTTTTATATATATTATGAACCTCCAAAGATTGAGAAGATAGCTCACCGAGCATGGAGGGAAAGGAAGAGCGAAAAAGGAAGGGGAAGGAGTAAGAGAAGGCCATTGAAATAGATATGGGAAAAAGCTACTGTTGTGTTGGGGTATGGAAGTTGCATCATAACATGGCCAATATTTTTGTTAACGAGCAAAAGAAAAGAACCACTCTGATGGTTTGCTTTTACTTCCAGAGACATGTTGGTGATGTTGTCAAGAACTAGATTTCAAACAATCCTATTAACATTTTCTTTGACACCAAGCGACTCATTAGAAGGCACTTCTCCAATTCTTGTGTATAAGATGACCTAAATTTTTTTCCTTTTACCATCATCCAAGGGAAGGATGATAAAACTCTCATCCAAGTCACTCACAAAGGGGAAACTAAGTTATTTTCATTTGAAGAGATCTCATCCATGTTGATCGTCACTTCACATGAACCTCCATAGAACAAGAAGGTAGCTCATTGAGCATGGAGGGAAATGAGGAGGGAAAAGGGAAGGGGAAGGAGAAAGAGAAGGCCATTGGCATAGATTTGGGAACAAGCTACTGTTGTGTTGGGGTATGGAAATCATAGCATAACATGGCTAAGATTATTGTTAATGAGAAAGTAAACATAACCACTCCTTTATATGGTCACTTTTACTTCCTCCTAGAGACTTGTTGGCAATGATGTCAAGCACCAAATTTTAAACAATCTTGATAACATTGTCTTTGATGCCAAGCGACTCATTGGAAGGTGCTTCTTCGATTCTTGTGTGTAGGATAACTTGACATTTTGTCATTTTACCATCATCCAAGGGAAGGATGAGAAGCCTCTCATCCAAGGACCAATTACAAAGGAGAAACAAAGTTATTTGCACTTGAAGAGATCTCATCCATGCTACCCATGAAAATGAAGACCATTTCTAAAAAATACCTTGAGTGTGAGGTGAAGAATGTGGTTATTATTGTGCCTTCTTATTTTAATGATGTGAAAAAGTGGGCAACAAAGGATGTCAGTAAGATTGTAGGCCTCATTTTCATGGGAACAATTATCGATCCAATGGTCGCAACTATAACTTATGGCTTCCATGATGTATTCACTAGAGAAAGAAGCATTCTCATCTTCAATTTGGGTGGATGTACGTTCAATGTGCCAATTCTTTTTGTTCAAAAGGGTAATATTACCATCAAGACCATTAGAGGGAATATGCATTTCAGAGGTTGATATTTTGATAATAGAATGCTTAATTAATGTGTTCAAAAGTTCAATACAAAATACAAGTTGGATATGAGTAGTAGTGCCAGAGCTAGAAGGGGAGAGAGTATAAGATATATAATATATAATATATTATTGATATACTATATAGTATAATATATAATATATGATATATTATATAATATATATCATAATTTATACTATATATTATATATTATGATATATTAATAAATAATACATTTATTATATATTTATTAATAATACATAATATTGGTTTAATGTATTATTTGGTTTATAAAAATTGAAAGCAAAATGATATCCATTTGTAACAAATATCCACTATTTATTGTATAAGATTTGAAGCTTCCCCTATGCATACATATTAATAAATAATACAATTTATATACTATATAATATATATAATATATACAATACATAGTATTTATTACACATATTATATAATATATTATATATAATATACATTATATAATATTTAATATCTAATATATAAGATATATTAAATATATTATGATATATTAATATATAATACATTTATTATATATTAAGAATACATAATAATAGTTTAATGTATTATTCAGTTTGTAAAAATCTAAAGAAAATGAATATCCATTATTTACTGTATAAGATTTGAAGCTTCCCCTATGCATACATATTAATATATAATATAATTTATATACTATATAATATATATAATATATACAATACATAGTATTTATTACATATATTATATAATATATTATATATAATATACATTATATAATATTTAATATATAATATATAAGATATATTAATATATACTACATTTGTTATATATTAAGAATACATAGTAATAATTTTATGTATTATTCAGTTTGTAAAAATCTAAAGAAAACGAATATCCATTATTTACTGTATAAGATTTGAAGCTTCCCCTATGCATACATATTAGTATATAATATAATTTATATACTATATAATTAATATATACTTAATAATAATATTAGTATATAATATAATTTATATACTATATAATTAATATATACTTAATAATAATATTAATATATAATATATATTATATAAATGTATATAATATATTAATATATAATAAATATATTATAGAGGGGTTGGAAGGGATAGAGGAAGGGAGATACCTGAGAGAAAGAGGGGTTTGGGAGGGATAGAGGGAGGAAAAAACCACAGAGAGACCGTAGAGAGAGAGACCTAATAGGGACAAAGAATTAAGAGGGAGAGAGACTTAACATGGAGGGGGAGAGAGAGAGACCTGAGAGGGAGATGTAGAGTGAGAGACAGAGAGAGGGAGATGGAGAGACTTGAGAGGGAGAGAGGGAGAGAGATAGAGGGAGGGAGAGAGAAAGAGACTTGAGAGGGAGAGAGAGACAAAGAGAGAGAGAGGGACAAAGGGAAAGATGAGAGAGAGAGGGAGTGGGGGGAGAAAGATTTGAGAGGGAGATGGAGAGTATGAGAGAGAGAGTGAGTGAGAGATAGAGACCTAAGAGGGAGAGAGAATTAAGAGGGAGAGAGACTTTAGAGGGAGGGAGGGAGAGAGAGAGAGTGTGTGTGTGTTTGTTATTTCTTTTGTGTGAAGTGTGTATTATGACTAGTGTGCATCAAGCCCATATGGTTTGCCTAGTTTTTTTATCCATGCGTTATGGTTAGCAACATTCATTATTGTGCATTACAATAATACAAATTGCATGTGGAAGATCAAATAATATGTATCTTCTTGAGTTGTAAGGACTTTGTTTGAAGGTTGCATTAAACCCCTATGGTGTATATGGAGAAATTTTTTCCTTCAACATTTTGGTTTTTGGCCCTTACTTCCTTTTCTGCTTATGATAGGAATCGTTCCTAAAGGATAAAGGTTACTCTTGCATAAAAGTGTGCAATGCGCCACATAGTGGTTTTGCAACTTTTCTATATCATTTTCCTTTCAGGCCTGAACGAGGACTTGCATGTTTTCCTAGCGGGGATTTTCCCAAAACTATTCTCACAAATTCTAAAATCACTTGCTAGCTTGCCACATTAGCAATTTTTTTAGGTGAATTGTGTCTTCTGTACATGTATCTCCTTTGGGTAGAGTTTGAAAGACATAGTGGCAGAGTCTTTACTTTTAGGGTTGGACTTCTGGATAGCATCATCATTCACCGTGACTAAACGAATTGTGCGTAAACGACCAATCTAGGATTGTTATGATCTAATCAAGCTCTAGGATCAAATTATGATCTATCAGATTCAAATATCTAGAAATTGTTCTTCTTGATCATTTGCGGCGGTGGCTTCTTCTTCTTCTAGCTATAAAAGGAGGTTTGTAATGGTGAGTAAAGAGATTCTTTGGGAGAATATTTTTGAGGAAGATAGATATTGTTTCAGGGAGATACATTTTTCTTAGGAATAGAAAAATCTCATAGAGAATTGTTTATGGTCTTTGGCATATTGTATTTGTTAGTACTATCAATCGAACTGGCATTTGACCTCTATTTTTAGTTAATATATCATAAAGAATTAGATCTATTAAGAAGAAATCTTTGGAATTATGCATTTTATGGCCTTTATCAAGTTTCTTTTTTGTATATCGTTTATGTTGAGAGCACTATGTTAAAGCCTTACATAGATATTCTGGATGATTATTTTGCATGTTGTTAGCTTTTATGTTTGATGCTATCTTTCATAAATTGGATCATGTTCGTCATACTCTTTCATTTTATGTAAAGGATATGCCATTTTCTATATTATGTTGTAAAAGAGGAAGGATTCTGTGAATATCTAAATATTCATATTAATCTCTAGGGCTTCTTATTCTTGTTGCACCTTAATGGATGATTCCCATAGGGAGGTTTGAAATTCTGCATTGTGATTTCTCTAGCCTTTGTCGTTCATTCTCTTCCCAATAATGGAGGGTCTAGGGCATTCTATTTCCATATCATTAGGAGTAAGAGATAGTTAAAGTTTGAAATTTTGTAAAAGCTTTGGCACATCACCATCTTTATGTTCTTTTACATTTATCTCTACCCCTTTCCCCAAACACATAGAAGAGACATCTTTCTTTAAAAATACTAGAAGTCATTCAGTGAGGTGCATCTTGATCCTGCACTCACTAAATTTCCCATAAGGTTGTTTGAAGAGGCACAAGCTTTTATGATCAATAGTTCTTTTTTTGGCACGCCTAGTGGGACCCAAGTTTTTCAAACATTTTATTAGAATTCAAAGATATTTTATAAATTGTACTAAGAAGAGAGGCTGGAAATGTCATGCCAAGAGTTCAAACAAGAGCATCTTTTAGAGGGAATTTCTAGTACTCCTAGCTACCTACTTTGGCCCCTAGGTGAAGACAAGTTAAAAGTTTTGTATCACCTGTTAGGAGTGATAGAGTAAGAATTGCTAGCCCACAATCTAGAGCTTTATCCACTCCCTCGAAAGGCCAAACCTTCCAAATTAGAATACCCATCTACCCTATCCATAGGAATCTATTCTCAATGTCTCACTTAGGTGCTCCCGCTCCTAGGAATTTAGTGACTTGGAATAGTGGTAGCACACTACTTCCACCAACACCCCTAGATGTATGGCTCGCCATATCTACCAATGCTCTCAAAGAAATTTTGAGGTTCACTAGGAAGGATTTTAAAACCCTTTCTAAGCATCTTCAAGACATAGCAGAGGTATGCAACGTCCATAACATTGTTGAAGAAAATGTGGCCCTCATATTATTGGCTACATCTTTTAAAGAGAAGGCTTAAGATTGGTATAGATCCCTAACTTTTGGCTCCATCCGCTCTTGGGATGAACTTGGAGATAAATTTTTCAAGCACTTCTCAGAGAAAGGAGATCGCTCCTCCTTTCTACAACAATTGATCACTATCAAGAGAGCCCTGCAGGAGGCCATGAGCGACTTCAACACCAAGTTTCACAAAACCTGGCAAAGGATTCCTGTGATAGCCAGGCCTCCAGTAGCTATGGAGGTCCAAAAAGTGGAAATGACA
>VDFB02141189.1:99031-180484 GCA_007258455.2 Sequoia sempervirens
AAAATTTGAAATTTCAATGCAGTGGTACTTAAATTTCAGGGAAAAATAAGTAGGTGTGTGTTTGACCACCCTAACCACAATAAAATGATAATATTTTTTTATAAGATTTTAGATATAAGTAGAGGACTCATGCCCCGATATGATGCATATTTTTTGTAATTTTTTTCCAAGTAAAAAATTAATTATGATTTTTTTATTACAACTTTTTAAAAAATATAAAAAACTCGTATGTCTAACCACCTTAACTTGGTAAAAAATTCATGAAATTCAATTTTTATTTTTTTAATCCTATAGTATGCGAAACATAGAATGTGACATATGTTTTGGATTCAAAAAATGTGATACCATTTGAAAGCTATAGATGTTTTTCAATTAGCCTATCAATCAAGAATTTAGTCGTAATTTGAATAGAAAATGCATAATAATTACTTATTAAATTCAAAGTAAAACATAATTTATATCAATGGAAAGCTAAGAATCTCCTTTAAAAACCCCCTTTTCGTTTCAACAATTTTGGGTAAGAAATTATTCATTAGCCACATACCCATCATATTGCCACTTTTTGGTCCATCATGATCCTACACATACCCTAGGTCTAGAGATCAAGGAGAGATAGAGTGAGAAAGATAGGTATAAAGAGGGACAAAGAGAGAAGAAATGAGGGAGGGATAGGTTGAGAGCGTAAGGGGAGACATAGTGATATATAGAGAAGTAGAGAAAGGGACAAAGAGAGATAATGATTTATGAATATTTGTTCATCTCCTTACAGCAAAAAATATAAATATTTAATTATTCATTACTCTATCTAATGTTTCAAGTATTTTGGGATGAGTGTTACAAAAAAATCATGAAAAAAAGACTTTACATGTGAAAGTAGTGAGCATTTGATATTTCAAAAATGAAATATGAATTCCAAATGATTATAATTTTATTTTTTGGTAGTATAGAGAAACCACCACGTCCATTTCGTAGAGCTCTCAATCACCTTTCCAACACCTCTAAAAGTCATAATTTTGATAAGAAACACAAAAATTATGCCCATTTTACTAAAGATTGTTTTTTAGGTCTTCGAAATAGATATCTATTTTTTTTTTCAAAACGGATATCTATTTTGTTTTTCAAAACGGATATCCATTTTTTTTCCAAAATGGATATCTATTTTCTTTTTCAAAATAGATATCTGTTTCAAACATATATCTGTTTTGAAGACCTGAGAATAGGTACTCATTTTCCAAAACAGATTTCCATTTGACAGATATTTGTTTTGTTTGAAAAAAATTGTAGCCTTGGTATTTCCTTAGGTTTTCCTTGGTTTTTGGCTTGGGATTGCCAAACCTAGAAATTCAACTTAAAAAACGTGTTTACAAAATTTCCTTAATGTTTTGAAGTTCACCCTTGTGGCTGACAAATTTTTTTGTCCGAATTTGATGAAATGAAAAGGGTTTATTAAAAAAATTGTCAGCTTTCCACCAATATAAGATATGCCTTATTTTGAATTTAATAAATAATTATTATTGATTTTCTACATAAATTACGTTTAAAGTCCTGATTGATAGGCTAATTGAAAAAATTCTATAAGTTTCAAACTATTTGACATTTTCCAAATCTAAAAGATGTGTCACATTCTATGCTTCACATAGTATAGGATTAAAAAAAATTGAATTTCATATATTTTTGACCAAGTTATGGTGGTTAGAAAAATATATTTTAATAATTCTAAAATGTTCTAATAAAAAAATCATAACTAATTATTTACATGCAAAAAAATTACAATAAAAAATCTGGCACATCTGGCCATGTGTCCTCTACCTATATTGAAATTTTTAGGAAAAAACATTATTTTTTCTTGTACTTAGGGTGGTCAAACATATAGCCACTTCTTATCTTTTTCCTAAAAAATTAGTACCATTGCAATGAAATTTCAAATTTTTACAAAATAAATTTACTATTTTCCGAAAAAGGACTAGTAGCTCCTAGAAACTAAATTCAATTTTCTACAAGTTTTGTTCTTACATATTTTTAAAATTATGTTAATAACCTATTCAAATTTTTATGTCAAGTTGCCTAACTTTGTTTTACTGAATTTTCATCGCTACTTAGGAGCCTAGTTTGGATCCCCATGATCCTACACATACCATGGCATTCATGTTCTATCTAAAACCATTCAATTAAGACATCAGAGTCATGGTACACATATCAATAGGAGGAGATACCTTTCCCGATGCATACGATCTGGCTATACACATGAAGAACAGTCTAAATGACATTGGAAAGCTTCCACCATGACTACCAATGCCCATGTTTGTAGAAATATCTGGTGGACCCTAGGAAGAAACAACCCCAAGTACTTCCTCTCTGCAACCTAGCACATCAGCTACACCATTTCCATCCATGTATGTATACCTAGGAGGACAACCCAACACGTCAAGATCCTCTTTACTAGCAGTGGATGCCAACAATATGAAGAGTCTCATGCAGTCCTTTGCCAATGAGCTAGTCCTTATCCAGTGTCAATAGGTGACACCCTCGAAACCCCCCATGCAAACTTATCAGGGAGGAAGGTCACCTTATCAACAAAAAACTTACCAAGGAGCTCTGAAAGGAGGTAACCAACAATAGGTGTCTATGAACCAAATAGTCCCAATCACCATGCTGCTTCAGATTGTAAAGAACAACCTAAACAAGGATTTGGTCCTAGGTAACCTGGAAGAAGATGAGAACACATGGTGTTTCTAGTGTAATGACGACCATATACCCCATAATTGTCCAAGAGGGAATATTCAATAGAATATAGTGGAATAGAGAAGCTAAGGAGTGTTTTATAACATAGAAGATTATCAGCCTCTTGGAATGGATAATACCCACTTCAGAGCACAAACACAAGGAATGTCCTTGGAACAAGAGCTAGATATCTTACTAGACCAAGCACTATTTTCTTGGATGAAAGAAGAAGACATAATATTTTCAAATCATGTTCCAACAACCAACACTTCACAAGTACATTCAAACTATAACATGTGGTCCATGAGAGGACTTGCTATAGAATGCGTGCAACAAGCTCCATAATGTCCCTAGCCACAACAACCACAACCACAAGTGGAGCAAGCCTCGTAGGTCCAACCCACTCAACAGTCGTAAGCTCCACCATTGCCAGGAAAGGATATGGACAAAGCACTGACCCCATCCATGATGGACCAACCTCTTCCTAAGGAAAAGGAAATACCACCATTGAAATTTAAGGTTCCACTAGTCAGAATGCTTAATGTAGTGGAGCAACTAAAAAAGATGACTAATAACACATCTCTATGGGATGTTATATCAATTCCAAAACAAAAGACATTACTCTAGGGGGCATTAAAAAAATAAGAAAAATCACCGCAAGTGAATATAGTCCCATCATGCGATTAAGATGGAGGAAAAGGGCTTGCATTGGACCCCCAACATTTGAGGGCTACAACATACATGAATGTTGTAGACAATACAAACATGAAAAAGGTAAGAAAATTGAAGCCCACTCCTTTATTTTTTATTGCTTATTGTGGGAGACAAGCTTTTGCATAATAATATGATTGATTTGGGAGCTAGTACCATAGTCATGCCCAAACAAGTGGCACATGCCCTAAATATTAAGTATGAGCCTCTTGAAAAAGGGATCAAGGAATTAGATAGGAAAAACAACTATTGGCCACATCAAGGATCTTTCTTTGACCTTATTCTCATGTTCGAGCCAAATCATAACATAAGAAGTGGTCGTAATCAACATTCCCCTAGTTTTCAGAATGTGTTTCAAGAGACTTCATGGCAAAGGTCAGTAGATATCTGGTGCTTGATTGGTCTCATCTAATATTATAGACAAAACATGGGGCAAAGATGAAAATCCTATCAGAGCCTTTGGACCCCAAACATATAACAAAAGACATGATACTAAGTTTTGAAGCAACACATACTTCTTTCTCAAAAAAGGAGATGTTAGAAGATGAGGACACAAGTGATTGGACCCCTAAAGAAGAGGTCATGTTCAACTAGTCCATCGATTATGAACCATTCAAAAACTTCCACGCTATAGGATTAGGAACCTATGTGATTTTTGAAGATGACCAGGTCCTCCCCAAGTTGGTAAAAGAATAAGAGAAATCTAGCGGACCAGGCAACAATAGTTTATGGACACTATATTTGAATGGGGAAAAATGCAAAATTGGTTCTGGAGCTGGTTTCTAACTGATATCTCCGACTAGATCAGAGACCCTCAAGGCTTTTCACTTCCAATTCCTTTGTTCAAATAATGATGCATAGTATGAATCTTTGGTCCATGGTTTGGTTCTCATGGAATGAATAGGTGTGAAAAGAATACAGGAATTCAAAGATTTAGGTCTAGTTGTAAGCCAGGTCCATGGATAGGTGGCCACCAAAAATGTAAGAATGAGATCCTACAGACACAACTTATCGAAGGTTTTGAAGCTTAACATACATGTTACCTTGTAGACCTAGAATTCCATCGCAAATCAGATAGCTTCAATTGGCTCACAATTTGAGCCAATCCCTGAATCAACCAAACATCAGCATGCAATGCATACCATCATCTGACCATCTATACCCGATAATGACCACAATTGGCATGTCCTTGAATGTGACACTTAGATCATTGCATTCATAAAGGGGTTGAGGAAATCTTTTGATCAATCATAGCCTAAAGCTGGAAAGGTTACCAAGGAATAGGTAATTCAATTAAAAAATAATAAGCTCCCATGAAGCTTGATTTCTCTCAAGAATCTCTTCGACTATGAGGATGAGAGAAATGGTAAACAAAGATTCACCTACAACAAAGAAAAATATGAAGACCTTGATGTTGGGGGAGGCAAAAAAACTAAAAGTTGGAAGGAATGTCCTGTAGGTGGACAAGGAAAGGTTGAAGGGCCTATGCGTTAAATACTATGGGGTCATAGCTTGGACCTATGACAATCTCAAGGGGTACAATCTAGGCATCATCCAACATAATATAAACTTAGCCAAAGGATTAAAACCCATCTGATAGAAAAAAAAGATTGTTCAAACCAAAAGTAGAGGTGTTGATTGTGCAGGAACTTACCAAGTTGATTGAATCAAAAATTATCTACTCGATCAAACGTTCCACTTGGGTATCCAATCTAGTCCTAGTCCAAAAGAAGAATGGAAACATATGGCTTTACATAGTTTTTTTGGATTTGAAAAAGGCCTCGTAAAAGACCATTACCCTTTGCCCTCAATGGAGAAAATATTGTAGACTGTGGCTAGATCAGAGATGTTCTTGTTGCTCGATGGTTTTTCAAGGTATAACCAAGTTTGTGTAAAGGAAGAGGACCAACACAAAATGATGTTCACCACTAAATGGGGAATGTTCACATATGCAAAGATGCCCTTTGGACTCTCCAATGTTGGTGCCACCTTTCAACGAGCAATGGATATCACTTTCAAAGATTGATCAATAAGATCATTCTAATATATCTAGACGGCTCAACCATCTTCTCCCAATCAGAAAATTATCATTTTGATCATTTGGAAATGGTCTTCCAAAAGTGTCAATAGTTCATGATTTCCGTAAATCCCAAGAAATATGTTTTTAGCATACCACAAGGAAATTTGATCGACTTTGTGGTATTAAAGGAAGGAATAGCCACATACCCTCAAAGGGTGAAGGCTATAATAGGACTACCATTTCCAGTCAATCAAAATGGGCTACAATCCTTTCTAAGAAAAATCAACTTTATAATTCAGTTTATTTCATATTTCGTGGGCATCATGAGACTTATCACGTTGATGTTGAAAAAGGACTTAACGTTCAGATGGACCCCTAAAGGTAAGCTTTCTTTTGAGAAAATTAAGGCAACCATCTTCGTAGCTCCGATGTTAACCAACTTAGACTTCTCCAAATACTTCTTGCTCTATGTCTATAGCGTCTAGCACAACATAGCTTTGATGCTCACTCAAAAAGGATGAGGAGGGAAGTGGAGAACATCCCATCACATTTCATTCCAAGACTCTTAAAGGATATGAAGACATGTATAACTTTGTTGAAAATAGTCAAAACCCTAAAGAAATTCTAACACTCGGTATCGACAAGTAAAATTACCATCCTCATCGCTCATCCCTATGTCAGAGAATATATCACTGAAGGTGACATAACTAAGAAAAGGGCCAACTGGATCAACAAGATCTTGGAATATTATGTGGACATCTAATCAACCAATCGAGTTTGGGGATGGGGTTTTTGTGAATATTTCATGCAAGAATTAGGCTCTCAGACAAAGAAAGAGACTGACCAAGTCTATACAAACTAGTTTGAGTCTAATGAGTCGTGGGTGGCTAATCGGATGTGATCTATGTAGACTGGGCAATACTCGACCAAAATATTTCCTAAAAAAAATGCTACTCTCGACTGCAAGGCATCATGTATGTACTAATTTAGGGGATTTTATTTAAAATAAATTATGATGGAGTCCTCTGTTGCATGGACAAGCCATGGAAAGAAAGAATTATAGGTGAATTCCATAGTAGCCCCAAGGGTAGACACTTTTCTGCCAAGACCACCACTTTGAAAATAATGTGGGTGGGATATTACTAGCCTTCAATATTCTTTGAGTCCCATCATCTTGTGTAGAAGCATAATTAGTGCCAATATTTTGTTGGCAAGTGAAAGAACTTCGCCATGCCATTAAGCTAGATCGTGATTGAGGAACCCTTTACAAAATGGGTTTTGTATTTTGTTAGGATAATCAATACCATCTCTAGTGTAGGCCATAAATGGATACTCATAGTGACCGACTATTTCACAAGATGGACGAAGGTCATCCCCCTAAAGAACGCTATAGAAGCATAAATTGTGAATTTTATTGAGGAGTTGGTAGCAAGGTTCAATTCACCCAAAACCATCATTTTCGACAACACATGAGCCTTCATAGGCTTTGGGATGTTGGAATTCACTCTTAAGCATGGGGTCTACCTCAAGACTTCATCCAATTACTATCCGCAATGAAATGGGTTAGCGGAGTCAACTAATAAGAACCTAATTAGGTTAATAAAGTGCATTGGATCTAAACACCAGAAGGAATGGCACAAGCATCTTTGGGCAGCCTTATGGGCTAAAAGAATTACACCTAAGAAGATCCTAAAAACCTCCCCTTATGAATTAGTGTATGGAAATGAGGTAGTCCTCTCCATTTCCATAGAAAATTTGACAATACAATTGTTGAAAGCTTTCGAAGTTGAGGAGGATAGAAAAATGGAGGTAATACTGGTGGAGATTTTAAGTCTTGAAGAAAAGAGAGAGAAGGAATTTGATGCCATGATAAAAAACCAACAAATAGTCAAACATGGGTTTGATAAAATGGCCTCCAACTTAGATTTTAGGGATGGGAGTCTTGTGCTAAAGTATGATGAACGAGCTATAAAACTAGGGCAACATGCAATGGTTGATTCACTATGGAAGGGTCCCTTCCACATCCAAATATGTAAAGAAATGAATGCATAAGAGATAGAGGAAATGAACGACAATGTTTTGGATATACTGGTAAATGGTATTCATCTAAAACTATTCAATTAAAGTACACATAGCTCATTAAAATTTTACAGTTATGTACCATATGTAAAATTTTGTAAAATATGTTTTTGTGAATAAATCCATGAGAGTAAACATGGAATAATAAAAGAAGTATAATATCTTATATTCATCAAAATATTTACAAAATAGAACATGATTTTGAGCTAGAGGCTCTGAGAGAAGCTTAAAAAGATTCTCATTCAAAAACCCAAAATTACAGCTTCAAAAAGAAAAAAGAGGAGGCAATATGAAAATGGAAAAAATAAACTCCAGCCTACATCAAGTCACAACAGTAAAAAAAAAACATGTTTTTGGGGGGTTCTCTAGCGAGGTGGTAGTAAGGGGTTATCAGCACAGGGCATACAAGTATCACACGTACCTTAATCCTCAACACTAGGGCTATACACCAAGAATTCAATGTGGGTTCTCCACTCAAATCCAAGACAGTGCTCCACGCCATACATCTGCAGAAGGAAAGAATCCATGAGTTAGGATAGTAGCCTATGATGCTCCAAATCCATAGTCTAGAAGTCTATAAGAAAGGGTAGCCAAGGCACCGCTTTCGCATAATCAAGGCGCATCAGAAAGATATTCATGGTGGATGGAATGCCAACACCAAGGAGAGCTACTTGCATGACTTCACCAAGCCCATATAAGTATGCCAAATCAAACATGGCATGGCACAACTCTATGATCTAGGGCTTGGAAATGTCCAAATCTAGCAATGAGGCCATAAACCAAGAGACGACATTTGAGTTACAATTCAGTTGGTTCTTGTCCTTCACATAATCCTTCCCGAGCACCCACTTAAATTCCACAATCATGAGGCAATCATTCTTCCTTATCAGGTGCTTAATCCTCTCATTTCTAACCTCTCCCATAAAAGAGTTCTATAAATTCCAGCTAAAGAGATGAATTGGGGTTCCTATACTAGTCATAATGGCGGCAAGAGCTTACAACTAGCGAAAGGAAAAAGCAATGGAAAAATCTCACCAACTCAATGCTAACTCAACAAATATTTTCACGAAGTGGATGCTGCTATTTATAGAAAAATGTGCATTGGGGAGGCCCATGAATGGAAAATCTATCTCCCATCAAATGACAATGAAAAGTGCATTAAGGCTATAAGAAGTGAGGGGTAAATCATTCGGAGGATCTCTAATCAAGCTTTGAGGAATTAATTCGGGTGTTGAGAGTAAATGCTTGCATGTACAATCTATTGCCATGTGGTTGTCATCATCAAAAATGCTAGCTTGCTCACTTATGCAAAAGGACATTTCCTAAGGAGCTAAACCCCTACTAAATTAAATGCAAATGTCTTTTCAAAGCACACTTCCCATCGCTCAAAGCTTATCTATCAAAATGGCAGCGTAAGGAATGTACTAATACATTCTCATAGTGAAGTTGATATTCCCAAGGAGTATGGACCCCACTCTACACATATCACCTTGTTGGAAACACTTAGTGGGCCATCAGTGATGACAACACATTTACTACATGTATGTGTGAAAATTGAATGCACCCAAAAAAGCAAGATTTTTCACTAAGTGTTGGTACTCTCAAGCAACTGTTGCTCTGAGGGAAGATTTTCTACAAAATATTTCCAAGAACACAACAATGGTGGAAACATAATCTTTGGGTTGACACGTTGGAGCCTTGTTCCAAAGGTTGAGCTACATCAACATCTTTGGGAGATTTTGTATGCTAACACCTCAACACCGAAAGACTAGAGCTTTGCGCATACCAAAATGATATAGCCAGGAAACCTTGTCAAGGATGAGGTGGTCGAGGACTTCATAGATAATATATTCAACCCAAAGCTACATGTAAACCCTAAGAACCTTAGAGAGGGAGCATTGCAGAGAATGTTTGTCCATGATTTGATGAATGGTTTTGCAACTTGCCTCCAAAATTGTGGTTTGGCACAATTCATACTGTCTTACACACATCCATGCCCAAAGTTGGTTAATGCATGTGCAGAAAAAATGAATAAAGAGACTGGGGTTATTAGGGGAAACTAGTTAAAGGTTACCATTAGTATAGTAGCCACCTAGGATATTTTGTGCATCCCTGTAAATTAGGAAGTCAAGAGATTCCAAAGCAGAAGAATGAAAGATTTCTAGAGAACTAGAGACAAAAAAATTAAAATTCTATATGGATGAACCAATTAAAGGGTCAAGTAATAATCATCTTGTCTTCCCTTTGGCTCACAGAGAGTTCAATTTGGATGTGTAGGCCATATCCTCAATGTTGGCTTTTATTTATGGCCATGAAAGTGATGATGAGGTTTATGAGTTCAAGATGGGCTTAGCTTTCATGCTCAAGAAGGAAAGGAGCTAGAAGTATTTTTATTTTTTTGAGGTAATCATCAATGGAATGTTGGAACAATTAACAAATTATAGCATTTCCTTTAAGTTCAAGTATTCCTCTTTTTTGGTACACTTAATTTTACATCAGAACCCATAAATTTTTAGTGGTTATTTGTTGCTCAGTAAGTTTGATGCAGCAAGGTTATACAAGCCAATTTTGGCTCTAACCCATGTGCTTTCCAAAATATGGGACTATTATTCATTCGTTGATTATTCCCTACAACCAGTACTCTTGGATTTATCTCCTTGCCCTTTAGGAAGGTTCTCCCCTAAAATTTTTGAATGGATGAAAAACCACAAGACCTCGGTGGATTACTTTTTGGGAGTGGATTTTTCTTCATTAGATTTCACGATTTTAATGAGGAACCTTTTAGGCTTCTTAAATTTGTAATAGTCATGACCCTTGCCTTAAAGGTATGTCGTCAAGCATCCATAGCCAAGAAAGTTTACGGTGGTGGGAGACACAATAAATCATTGTACGCACTTCCTCTTACCATCACCAAAATTTAGATAATGCTTGTAAAAAGGGAAGAATGGGATGTGTTGACTAGCAAGTTGGCCTGCCTAGGCCTAATCCTTATTTGTGATAAGTGGAAGTACAATCCTGTTGGGTGTCTTCCAACTATCAAGCATGAGGAGCAGAAGTATTTTTATTCAAGGAAGAACACAACCAAGTAGAGGGAATAGGTCTACATAGATGTAGCCTTTATACCATTTGAATGACCCCCGTGGCTCAATTTTTATCCTAGGATGACGAAGTTCCAAAAAAGCATTTAAATGGGCCAGTCCCTCAAAACACAGCTAAAGCATTTGAGATGGTCAAAAAAGAAGAATATTGATTTTTGGAGGTACTAGTAGGAAATCCAAAACCTCAATGCCCTATTTGGAGAAGTTAAGCTGAACAATGAGAAGTTCATCCAAATCTATGACGCTAAGGCTAGAACCGATGATAGTAATCTTGAATCAAATCAAGAGATTGAACAGGAACACACACCAGTTTCTGCCCTTTTGACTTAGGTATCTAATGTAGGAAAATGGAAGGGAAAAAGGTAAAAACACAAAGAATCACATATCACATCTTCCACCAGCACCCTATCGAAGAGAAAGAGGAGCCAGCGGTCTCCAAAGAGATTTTTCGTAGCTCCAAAGACCCAAGGTTCAATGGGATCAATTATTAGAAAGTCTGAATCAACTAGTTTAGCCCTTGTAAAGAGGAGATGAGTCTAGGATTTAGGTGAACTAGGCATATCAAACAAAGGCAAGGAAGAGGTGGACTCTTCTTTGCTAGGATTTTTGGTTTTGACAATCCAGATAAGTCTTGCGCCCACCCTCTTTCCTTCTAGTACATCTTTGGTTATTACTACCCCCTTGTCTTCTAAAAGAAATCTTCCATCCATGAGTTTCGACATCCTCATCCTTAATATTCCCCCAACCATATTTGATAATGAGCCCCATGAAGAAACCCCGTGCGTCGAACGAGCATCTTTCGCTTCAGCCGTAATTGACTCTTTGATTTCCTTTTCAAAGACACCCATGTTACAATTTTTTTAATCCCCATCTGCTTCCTAGAAAATGCCTCTTTTTTCTACCTGCTTCCCCTTTTACTCTGATGGTGTTCCTCCTTCTCAATGATAACACTTCCTTTTTCCTCTCCACAACCTCAAATAGCCAAGGCCTCTCCTTTTGTCACCCTAGTTAGTCTCCCTATCAGTGTTTTTCTTGCTGCATAGAGTATTGAATATCCACAAAGACTTCAAACTTATATTGGAGTAATAAGGAAGGCTCGACCAGAAAGAAAGAAAAAGATGCAAGGAAAATCCATGGAAAATCTAACTACCCAGATGTTGGAAACTTGTTTCAATGAAGAGTGGGATGCTCTATTGATTACAACTATGAGGTCATGGACATACAAGCTAGAAGGAGAAATGTAGTTTGAAGATTACAACATCCAAGTTGTGGGTTTGAATTTAAGTGAAACTCTCCTGTGTGACAAAGTGGTCCTAGCTAAAGCAACTTAGAAGGTGGTCTATACTGACTACGAAAATCTAGACAAGAAATTGAGGAAGCACGAGGAAAATTTGGTAAATGTAAAGGACATAGTGGACTGAGTACAAGAAAAAATCAAGGAAAAGATTTAGAGATGGCCTATTTGAGGTAGTTATAGGGTCAACAAAGTGAAGCAACTAAGTTGCTCGAAGGAGTCCAGAGTGAGAAGGATCGACTTCATGCCAAGGTAGAAAGATTGAACTATGAGCTCGCGATCGAGCATGAAACAACCACAGAGCATCAACAAAGGAAAAAAAGGCCAAAGGATGAAGTAGCCAGAAAGAGCATTAAATATAATGAGCTACAGAAGGAGCTACAAGAGATGGATGGGAAAAAAGTGGATATGCAGAAGGAATTGGCTAGCATTCAATCTCAGGCCTCTGATGACCTTTAGAAGGCCCAAGTGGAAACAAAAAAGGACAAACAAGAAAAGAAAGATATCAAGTCTATTTTACAGACTCGTAATGAAGAGACTGGGAGGCTAAGCTCTAAAATTACAAACACTCTCAAGGAGAAGAAACAATTGGAGGAAAACATGAGAGTGAGGGAACCCCAATTTCAATAGGAATTGATCACAACACAAGGATCTAGGCTTCTCTAGGTGCTTAAAAATTAATATATACTCTTTGGGAGAGGATCATAGGTGTGGTTGTAGCCATGAAGTTGGTTTTGTAGTATCTAATGAATGCACATGAGTTAAATACAAAGTTCAACCTAGAAGTTGACCAACTTTTGCACACAATCACTCCCCTAGTTGAAGAATCAAGAATATTGATCTCAAAACTATATAGGGAAACTAACAAAGCTCTAAAGAGCGTCGAGATTCCTAACTAGAGAGTAGTTGCAAGAAAGGAAAAATAATTTATCATTTGCAACCAAATCGCGGTGAGAAGTAGAAATTTTCAAATGGTCTTGGATAAGAAGGTTGGTGAAATAAAGGAGTTTAAGATTTTGCTTCAATCTAGATTGCTCACCCTTTTCTCATCAAACAAAGGGGTATTAATAGTAGAACATATTGTAGAAGCACTTAGGCTCAAGATCTAGGAATCCACAACACTCCAGTGTTGAGCTTGTCACCCACAGTTGAAGAAATCGAGAAGGGAATTCTTCCCTTTTCAAAATTTACTCACATTAGAGTTATTTCATCAAGGTGGGGAGGTGTTTCTTTCAAAGAGGTCCTTGATCTTGATTAGGCCTATGAAACCCTGCGCGCTCTCATCCTACCCACTGATGCAAATTGGGAGACCTAGCATGCCACTTTTCTCAAATTCTTAGGATTATTTGAGATCTAGGTTCATGCCTTCGCAAGTGAAGGCCCCCCTATGAGTTGCCAAAAATTATGGAGAAAATTTTTCCCTCAACATTTTGGTTTTTGGCCCTTACTTCCTTTTCTGCTTATGATAGGAACTACACCTAGAGTACAAAGGTTACTCTTGCATAAAAGTGCACAATGTGACACGTGGTAGTTGCACGACTTTTCTATATCAGGACGTGTTTTCCTAGTGACGATTTTCCCAAAAACGCTCTCACAAATTCTAAAATTTCCCACCAGCTTGCCATGTCAGCAATTTCATTGGACGAGTTATGTCTTCCACAGATGTATCTCCTTTGGGTAGAGTTTTATGGACAACATGGTGGATTCTTTACTTTTAGAGTTGGACTTCTAGATAGTGTCATCATTCATTGTGACTGGTCGGATTGTGCTTAAATGACCAATCTAGGATCTGATCTTCTTTTGATAGTATATCTTCACAAAGCTTCTATAATATCTAGAGCCATAAATGAGGTAGCTGAGACTTTATGAGAAAAGATTGATGTGATCTAATCAAGCTCTAGGAAGATAGATATTGTTTCAGGGAGAAACATTTTTCTTAAGAATAGGAAGATTTCACAGAGCACTATTTACACTCTTTGGCATATTGTATTTGTTAAGACTATCAATTGGATTGGCATCTGACCTCTATTTTCAATTAATATATCATAAAAAAATAGATCTATTAAGAATAAATCTTTGGAATTGTGAATTTTATGGCCTTTATCAAGTTTTTTTTTTGTATATCGTTTATGCTAAGAGCATTGTGTTAAAGCCTTACATAGATATTCTGGATGATTATTTTACATGTTGTTAGCTTTTATGTTTGATATTATCTTTAAGAAATTGTATCATGTCCATCATACTCTTTCATTTTTTGTAAAGGATATATGCCATTTTCCATATTATGTTATAAAAGAGGAAGGATTCTATAAATATCTAAATATTCTTGTTAATCTCTATGGTTTCTTATTCCTATTGGACCTTAATTTTTTTTTCCCATGGGGAGATTTGAAAGACTTCACTGTGTTTTCTCTATCCTTTTTTATTCATTCTCTTTCCAACAATGAAGGGTCTGTGGCATTCTATGTCTATCTCATTAGGAGTAAGAGATAGTTAAAGTTTCAAATGTTGTAAAAGCTTTGATGCATCACCATTTTTATGTTCTTTTGCATTTCTCTCCACCCCCTTCCCCAAACACAAAGAAGATTTGGATTTCTTTCAAAATTCTAGAGATCATTCAAGGAGGCGCATCTTGGTCCCCCACTCATTGAATTTCTCATAAGGTTGTTTGGAGAGGTGCAAGCTTTTATGATCAACAGTGTACATAATGTTCTTATTTATGTATCAAGGTTGAAAGATAGTGATTCTTATTCATGATGATTTTATATCTTTTTACATGAAGGATCTAGTGACATGTTATTAATCTTGAAGGTTTTAATGGCATGAATGTCATTGAGTTTAATGGTTTTTTTTTATGGTTGCATCACTCATATGTTTTGTATAGAATGTTTAGCACCATTGAGTGACATTGATTTTTATCAAGATGATTATATTAATTTTGAATGAAAACTCTAATGACATATATTTCATTAATTTGTGTGGGATTTTTTTGAAGTTTTTAATCAATCAAAAGAATCAATGCCATAATATTGTCATAAGCTACTCTTTTCATCTTTATTTCCTTATCTCTGAGACCACAATTCTTTGATGTATTTTTCAAACAATTCTTCTAAAAAAATATTATGCAGTACTTCTCATACCATTTTTCATTAATTTTAGCTTCTTTTGAAAAAACCAAGCTGCCCACTTCATTACAGGAGTTCAAAAAACTAAATAATTTCAAATGTAAATTCATTTAAGAGAGCTTTAAATCATGTGTATTCTCAAATTGAGTGTTCAACATGCAACTAGAATGCCAAATTTGACCTAAAGCTTCCACTAACCACTATGAGCTCAACATTAGAAAAATAGTGATTAAATTTGGTGATAACATTAATTAAATGGTCATAAAATTTGGTGAAGTTTCTAAAGGCAACAAAATTCAACATGATATAGATAGAAATTACCAATTGTAATTCACAAGTTCTATTAAAATGTAATTTCATTAATGTAGAACATGTTATTGATCATAACTTTTGAAACAAAGGAAAATAGCTTTGGGGCTGATTGAAAGCAAAGGGGGGTTCACCAAAATAAACCATTTGGTGATTGGTGTACATCACTTTCCCACTCTCAGATCAAAACTTTAACTTTTGGTTCCATCAAAATTGAGCATAATGTATTCAATGCACTTTATCGCTTTCATTTTGGAGTTTTTTTGCTATTTTTAAAATTTCTCCTCAAAGTGTTGTTTGGCCTTGACCCTTGTCCTTGCATAAAAGTAAAATTTACAAATTCACACCTTTTTTTGACTCACCTTTTGGTTGATATTCATTTCACTATTTGGATCTCATTTCCTAAATGAAATAGTGGATGATCAATGTGTCGAGATTTCAGTTGATGGAAAAAGCATCAAATGCATGTAGTGTAAAGTTGCAAGGTGGTGTAAATTTTGTTCTATTCATCGTGTGACTAAAATAATAGTTCCAACATGTCCGGATGGGTGGGTTTATGCTAGGAAAGGTCTTGTTTTGTACCCAAACACGTTGAAACAGTCTAAGCTACATCATACCAACAAAGTCTCTTAAGAGACCAAAGTATAAAAGGGCAGAAATCTTTGACGATCTATAAACTCAAAAACTATGTCACATAGAAACATTCCATTTGAGGCTATGGGATTATGTAGGGCCCCTCTATAATAACCTCTCTTATTTTTTGATATCTCAGAGGTGTTTTCCTATGGTGTTGAGATTTCAATTTATGGAAAAAGTGTCAAATGCATGCAATGTAAAGTTGCAAAGTGGTGCAAATTTCATTATGTTCATCATGCAACCAAATCGATAGTTCCAACACATTTGAATGGGTGGGTTTTTTCTAGGAAAGGTCCCGTTTTGCACCCAAACACATCAAAATAGTTCTAGCTACATTGTACTGATGAAGACCCTTAAGAGACATATGGAGCAATTTTACTAAGCATATGTTCTTTTAGATTCAGTCCCCACGACTCTCCTCCTTTTAGCTCTTGATATTTTTTGTTTATTTTGATGGCATCACATCTCGAAGGTTTTAGTTACTCCCGTAAAAGGTTTTGCAATGCACCACATAGTGGCTACGCAACTTTTCCATATCTCTTTCCTTTAGGTCCCAAAGTGAGACACGTGATTGTGACATGAGAATTTTCCACAAGCTACTCTCATGGACTTGAAAATCGCTCACCAACATGCCATGTCACATATCTTTTGTTGGGCAGGCTGTTTCACCTGTGAGAATATTATTTATTTAGTGGAGTTTGTTGGGCAACACGATAGATCTTACACTTTCAGGAGTAGTCTTTTTGGTGTTGTTCCATTATTACTTACAGTTGATTAGATCAGACTTTTCCAGAACTTAGATCTTCTTCTGATAATAATATATTTGTAAGGATTCTGCAACATCTAGATTCACGAGGAGACATTATTGAAGCAACTCACTTTCATTATTGAAGATTGATAGGATCAAATCGAATCCTTGATCAGAT
This sequence comes from Sequoia sempervirens, assembly GCA_007258455.2. NCBI lineage: Eukaryota > Viridiplantae > Streptophyta > Pinopsida > Cupressales > Cupressaceae > Sequoia > Sequoia sempervirens. Next base: position 115,951 of record VDFB02141189.1, read on the forward strand.
TGCCGAGTGATCAGATGGGGACACTTGTTAGAAATTTGTGTCTATCTGCAATGAATACTCAATTTTGATGCATCTTCTAGCATTATAAAAGGAATTTGCAGTAGCTTGTTAAGCATCATCAAGACAAGATATTTTTGTTTGTTAGAAGAATTAGAGGAAGAGAGAGATAAGAAGGATTTTTATAGAGCTTTTGTTTTTCTCTATGGTATGTTAAAATATTATCAAGATGATTGTTTGGATTGGTATGTAACCTTTGAATTTATGTTATTTTTGAAAGAACATAGATGGAAGAAATATATGATATTTTGCATCTATAGCATCTATAACATGTTTTATTTCTCTATTTTACAATGTATGTTGAATGATTTGTGTCAACTTACTCAAGTATAATCTTGGTAATTGATTTCTATGTCACTAGCTTCTATGTTTGAATAACACTATCTTTGAAAAAATGAATCATGTTTGTATACTCTTTCATTTTTCTTCAAGATTATTGTAATTTTCATATTATGTTGTGAGAGTAAGATGACTCTGTAAAGATCTAAGGTATTTCTCCTAATATTGGGTTTCCCTTTTTTGCTTGAACCTAAATGGGTGCTTCCCACGGGGGGAATTTAATGTCTACTTTGTGCCTAAATCAGCCTCACTTGCTCATTCTCCTCCCAACAATGAAGGGTTTGTGGAATTTTTTGTTCACTTTATCATAAAATGGAACTATTAAGGAGCTTTGAAATTTTGTACAACCTTTGGCACATCGCCACCTTTAGTTTTCATGTATGCATTTTTCCATTTCCCATGCCTAGAGAAGATTTGAATTCTTTAACAATCGCAAAGGTTATTCAGTGAGGAACAAGCAGGTTTCCCATTCACTAAATTCCCCATAAGGTTGTTCAGGAGAAGCGCAAGCTTTTATGATCAATAGTTCTTTTTCTAGAATGACTAGTGGGACCAAGTTCTTTCATAGTGTCTGATAATTAGCCTTAAAGATGCCTTTTCTGAATTAGACTAACCAAAGGCTCATAATCCCATGCCCAGATTCCAAACTAGAGCATCCTCTAGAGGAAATTTTCAATACTCTCAGTTACCCTCTTCGACCCCTAAAAGAAGACAAGTCACAAGTTTTGCATCGCCTATCAAAAACAATAGGGTAAGAAGTGCTATCCCAGATTCTAGAGCCTTATCTACCTCTCCAAATGGATCAACCTTTCAAATAAAAATACCTGTTTACTCAGTCAATAGGGGCTTGTTTACAATGGATCTCCAAGGGGCTCCTACTCCTAGAAATTTTGTAACCTAGGATAGTGGTAGTCCACTAGTTCCACCTAAACCTCTAGATGTGTGGCCTACCATACCCACCAATGCCCTCAAAGAAATTTTGAAGTTCACTAGGGAGGAATTTAAAACACCTTTCAAGCACCTCCAAGACATAGAACTTTTTTTTAGGGTTCACAACATCACAGAGAAAAATGTCACCCTCAAGATGTTAGTTATGTCTTTCAAAGGGAAGGATCAAGAATAGTATAGATCCTTGGCTCCCAATACCATCCATTCTTGGGATGACCTCAAAGATAATATGTTTCATTGCTTCTCAGAGAAGGGAGACTACTCATCCTTGTTGCAATAATTGATCACAATCAAGAGAACTTTGCAGGAGGCCATGACCGACTTCAACACTAGGTTCCATAAAACTCGACAAAGGATTCTCGTGATGATAGATAGACCTCTAGTGGCCATGGAATTCATGTTCTATCTAAAGGCCTTCGATTCATATATCACTGTCATGGTCCAATCACTCGAAGGAGATACCTTGACCAATGCATATGATCTGGCTATGCAAGCAGAGAACAGTTTAATAGATGCATGGAATCTTCCACCATGACCACTGATGGCAATGTTCATGGAGATCTTTGATGGAATCTGGGAGGAAGTAACTCCCAACACCTCTTCTTCACTCCTAACACATCAGATGCACCACCACCTTCAATTTATGTGTACCCAAATGCACAAACAAGCAGATTGGGATCCTCTTCATTGGTTGTAGACATCAACAATATCAAGAATATGATGAGGACCTTCACAAATGAGCTATTCATTATTCGGTATCAAAAAGTAACACCTCCAAAACCCCCCACACAAAATTATCAAGGAGGGAGACCACTTTTCTAGCATAACACATACCAAGGAACTCCAAGAGGAGGTAATCAACCACAAGTGTAAGGACAGATGGTCCCGATAACCACCCTATTGCAAATGGTCAAAACTAGCATGAGCAAAGACTTGATTCTAGGACAAAAAAATCTAGCAGAAGATGCAAACACCTTGTGTTTCTCGTGCAACAATGCCCATATTCCCTAAAATTGTTTGTGGCAAAATATTTAACAGAAAGTAGCAAAAAAAAGGAGCTAGGGAAAACTTTTGGAGACAGACGACTATCAGTCCCCCAGAATTGAGAATGCATAGTTCAATGCATAGACACAAAGCATGCCCTTAGAACAAGAATTGGACATATCCCCTAACCAAGAGCTCTTATTTTGGATGGAGGAGGAGGATTCAGTGTTCATAAATGATGTTATGAAAACTAGCACCTTGTAGGTACAATCTGATTACAATACTCGATCAAAAAGGAGACTTACCAGGGAATATGTGCAACAAACTCCCCAATGGTCATAGCTACAATGGTCACAATTGTAGGTACAACAAGATTCATAAATGCAACAACCACAGCGGCCCCAGCCACAAGTATCACAAACACAACAAAAATTTACAAATAAGGTTCCTAGTCTACATGTGGTAGATCGACCCTTTCCTAATGTAAGGAAGCTAAGGTAGCGAAGAACTTCCTACACTAATATTGAGAGGAAAATAATGAATTTTTTTATAGATATTTAACAGTTACAAAAATATAAATAGAAATAAACACAAATATCATGCATACCACAACACAATGATTTACGTGGGGAAAACCATTTCAAGAGGAAAACCCCACACTCCAAAAGTTGCCCAATATATTATTCAAAGATCACAAAGATTACAATATACTTATAGAGAAATCTTCTCATAGGAGTTTAACCACTCAAAGATCCAAAGGAAACATAACCACTATCAAACTCTCAAAATACCTCGCAATACATAGATACAATACAATGCCCCTCACCCCCCTGTCATTATCAACTAAACAATAACTTATGTAATTGCAAGGTTGAGACACATTTTCTAAAAAAATCTCCCACTTGTCAAACACCTTGCAAGGACAATGAAAGGGTTTCATCATTATCTCTTAATTGCTAGGGGCCGAAAGGCCCATATTCTTCGAACACCATTTAAACTTCTCTATGCTCATAGGCTTAGTTAAAGAATTAACAACATTCATCAAATTATCTACCTTCACCAACTTCACCCTACCATCTTCGACCATATCTCTAACAAAATGATATTGTACATCAATGTGTTGGGAGAATGAAGAAGAATGGCTAACTATATAGCTTTGTGTTGTCATTCATGTCACCATGTTATATGGGTTGCTGACTACAAGACTAAGTTATTGTTTGATCTGGTATTTTGGTCAGGTATCTGAATTGGTATATAATCTATATCCTCCAGTATATTGGTCCACAATCCTCTGCAGTTGATAGTTGTTGCTTGTGGTTTTGGGAATTAGTTTATGGATATTGAAAGCATGTATGTTCAGAATCTCTCATGCTCAGGTGCTTGTATGGCATATCGACATTATTCTGTTGTTGCATTTTTTCTATTAAGTCCATCTTTGGCTGACCTCATGAATAATTGGTGGCATGGTGAATTAATTTTGTTATGAGGATATATGTGTGACCTATCTTTGGTCTATGCCAACATGATGTAGTGTGTTGAACATTTGAATTGTCTTTTGAAAGTTTTTGTAAATGCTTGAAGCTGATAGTTGATATTTTGATAAATAAGGGGTGCATCTAATTAGGTCGACCTAATTGATGCTTGTGCATAAGTCAAATACATATGTCAGACAATTTTGAAGATTGAAGTAGAGAAGAGAGTGAGGAATGACATTGATGTGAATGTGAAGTATGAAAATGATGAAGTGTGTTAAGTCAGTCTATTGAGCATCAGTGGAACTGTATCAACACTTGTTCGATGCACTCTCATTAGTTCATTTCGGTTGTAAAGCTAAAGTTTTTTTGTAATCCATTTTTTAGGCAGTGAGCCTCCTTGTGTAAGCAGTGAGCTTTTGTATCTGGATAGTGAGTCCTATTCTAGGCAGTGAGCCTTATATATTTGGTTTTTCTATCACTTTATATTGTGATTTAATCCTCACCGTAGTTCTTCCCTTATTGGGTTTTCCACATAAAATCTGGTGTTCATTGTGTTGATTTTTCTTTTTGTTATCTGCATTTCATGTTCATACTTAATAACAAATTAGTGTGGTTGTGAAGTTGATAAGTGTTTGAAGTTTTGTGATTGAATTTGGTGACAACTGATTCACCCCCCCTCTCAGTTGTCCTACACCTTTCAACAATTGGTATCAGAGCTTTGGTTCCTTGGTGAAGAGCTTAACCACTTGAGGAAGATCCTGAAGGTTGATCAAATGGATGATAAAGAAGAGCTTCGGGCTACACTTGAAGATCTTGATAAAGCTAAAAATGAAAAAAGACATCTAAAAGAAAATCTTGAAGTTGCAAATGAATGTGTCCAAAAATTGAAAGAGAAATTCAAGAAATTCAAAGAAAGACATAGAGAAGTGAGTGAGTAGCTGAAACAAGAGATCATCAAAATTTTAAAAGTTCTAGTGGAAGAGAAGAAGAGAATTGAAGAATGTTTGAATACAATGGTGTAGAGCAAGAATGATGAATGCACTAGACCTGAACAATAAGTGGTGAACTTGAAAGTAGAACTGGAGAAATCAAAACTTTGTGAGAACAATTTCAAATATAGCTCCAACAAGCTTGATGAGTTGATTGATAGATAGAAACCAAGTAAAGATAAAGGTGGCTTGGGAAATGAAATAGGTGAAAACTCTAAGGATAATCAAAAGACTCAAAATAAAGGAAAGCAAAAAGGAAATTCTAGGAACTTTTCTAGGAGACCGCCTGTGAGACTACCTTTAATGCACGAAGGTATCCATTTTTCAATGGTATTTTTTTTTCATGTAACAAATTTGGTCACAAGGTAACAAAGTGTAGGATTGGGATGAATCAGTTTCATGGTTCCTTCTCTGGTCAATGTTTTTCATGCAAGAGAATTGGACATAGGGATAATGAATGCAAAACTCAGATGGTGAATTGGTCTAATGGAGGAAGAATGAATCAATCCTTTAATGGCTATTTCTATACTTGTTACAAATTTGGACACAGAGCAAATCAATGTAGAACAAGGGTTAATGGAGGTCTGAAAAATCAAAAAGGTGTTGTCTTCTATAACTACAACAAACCCAGACATATCTCAAAAGTTTGGAGAAGTAAGAAGGGAAAGCATTTTGCTCCAATAGAGAAGAATGAGTCACCAAAGAAAATTGATAAATATGAGGTGAAGAAAGAGATGAATAAGATATGGAGAAGGAAAGAAGAAGAATCATAGACAACATATGCATTTGTTCCCTCATTTGGTACAAACAATTCCTCTAGGAATTAGACCTAGCATTGTCTTAGGGGAGCATCAACAAAGAACTGTACAAGCCCCTTGGATGTATGGCGTGTTAGAGGTTTTCATGAGGATATATTATAAAGAATAAGTAAACAGGGGTTATGGAAAAGAAATTGGAAGAAATGATGCAAGCATGTTCTCTTGCAAACCAATTTAGGGTTTACAATGTAGAGAAACAAAGGTTTTATCATCTTTTTAGAGTTTTTCCACATTTAATGTGAATTAGTGAAAACCAATGGCATATAAAGTAAAATTCATAAGTCTCTTTGATCACTTGTGAACTTGAAGAAGTTTGAAAAATGACTTGGAGCAATCTCGAAGCGACCCCGAAGTGATTTGAAGCAATCCTAAGGTAATTTGAAGGAATTATTATAGATAATTAGGAGTTATTTCTCAGTTTACAAAGGGAAGAAGGGAAAATGGAGAAGCTTCAATTGAACAATAACGAATTCAAGAAAGATAAACACAATGATGGAAGAGGATCGAGTGGAAATATTCCACTAAAGCTAAAGGGTGTTGAATTGGAAGAATTTGATCATAGGAAGATGAAGGAAATGGAACTAGGGTTGAAGAGAAATGAATTGCAGAACATAAAAACCTTAGGTATGGATTTATGGGGAGAATTTCCCTATTTTTCAGATAAAGAATCTATCTTGCTCTTGTTAAGTCGATTCAAGAATGGTAGCATTATGTTGGACAAACCCTACCTAATCACGAAGGAAGCAATCAAAGCGATTACTAGTTTATGTAGTGTTGGGGACCTCCCTAGGAAGAAAATAGTAAAATATAGAGATGAGGAACTTACTAGTATTGAAAAAGACCCTCGAGCTCTATTGATAAATACTATTGTGTATTATGCTATAAGGTATGTTACATACAACATTTCTTATTAAATTTATTTCAAAAATCATGAAGGTTCGACTTCGGCTATTATTGTATATATTGCACACATGATGGTTAAGGAAAACAAGTAGTTTGATTTGTGTAGCCTATTACTAGAAAACCTAATTGAGAATGTTAGAATGTCCTTGGTCAAGAATTGTCCTTTTCGGTTTGGGTCTTTGCTCATATGTTTGATATTTTACTTTCTGAGCTCGCTACTGGGAAGAGAGAATGTTGAGTGGGAATCTGATATTCCTATCAGAAACAAGTTTATAGGTATTTGGAATCGATGGAGGAAAATGTAAGTGTTTGCAGAACTTATCTTGCATCTCTGAAGGAAAATTTGTGCTCCAATATGTTAGTGCCTAGTCAGTTTGAAATGGGCTCTTCCTCTGGTAAGAAAGAATTGGAAGTTTTCATTGATGAGTCCCCTCCAGAATCTAAAAGGAGAAAATCTATCACAAAAGATGTTATCTCTATCCTTGAAGAAGAGAAGAATAAAGAAGAATTTCTACCTAGATCAGAATCCTTTGATCTAGAAGATATATGGATGATGTTAAATGAAGGTGATATGAAGAAGGTTGGTGAAATTTGGAGTGCATTCTCTCTGATCAAAAGACTTAAGATTGATGATGTACTAGTTGATTATTTGCTCAATAGGGGTATTCTAGTTTCAGATGTGTCTAACTCTTTACCAGATGATCTAGTAGAGGTTATTGAAGAAAGAACATTGTTAGAAGGACCTAAAGGTCATAAATTCAAAGCTATGATTGAAAGGAGATGTGTAAAATCAAAACGAGTGTTATCTAAACACATTAATGAGACAAGAGAATGCATGAAAGAAGCATCTGACATCTACAGGTATTGTCTCCAGTGCTCGGCAACTGTTGACAATTTTAGAAGTAGAATTTAAGCCATTGAATCTGAGATGAATTATATTGGAAAGAATTTTGATTTCTTCAAAGACAAGAATGGAAAACAAAGAATAAGAGTTGGTGAATTGAAAGTGGAACTGTTGATTTATCAAAGGCAAAGAGAAGACTTGGTTAGAACCTTCTAGTTGGTTAAAGAAATTGTTGAGGTCTGGTTAGATCATCTCTGGAATACTCTCTTATGCAGATGAATGTGAACGACAATGTCTATCTTCAGACCAAACATCCTTTTTTATGCAGTTGTCCTTATTGGATGGTATGAGTGCAAGGATGAATTCAGCTATGCTTGCTTGGAAAAGGATTATTCCAATCATATGAGATAGGTACAAGAAAATATTTCATGAAAAAAGTGTCATTTTCACTTGAATATTTGAAATGGGAAGTTGGAATTTCTATGTATATACAATATTGCCATGTACATACATTTACATCCTATTTTTAGTCACCCTTTTCCATTGATGTCAAAGGGGGAGAGAGTCATGTGAAGAATACTAGTGATAAGGCAAGAGAATATTTTGGCAGATGTTGCCATCAATGACAAAGGGGGAGATTGTTGGGAGAATGAAGAAGAATGGTTGACTATGCAACTTTATGTTGTCATTGATGTCACCATGTTATATGGGTTGTTGACTACAAGACTAAGTTATTGTTTGATCTGATATTTTGGTCTGGTATCTGAATCGGTATATATTCTACATCCTCCAATATCTTGGTCCACAATCCTCTGCCGTTGATAGTTGTTGCTTGTAGTTTGGGGAATTAGTTTATGGACATTGAAAGCATGTATGTTTGGAATCTCTCATGCTTAGGTGCTTGTATGGCATATTAGCATTATTTTGTTGTTGTATTTTTGCTATTAAGTCTATCTCTAGCAGAGCTCATGAATAATTGGTGGCATGGTGAATTAATTTTTTTATACAGATATATGTGTGACCTATCTTAGGTCTATGCTGACATGATGCAGTGTGTTGAACATTTGAATTGTCTTTTGAAATATTTTATAAATGCTTGAAGTCAATAGTTGATATTTTGAAAAATAAGGGTTGCATATAATTAGGCCGACCTAATTGATGCTTGTGCATACATCAGATATATGTCATAAAGTTTTGAAGATTGAAGAAGAGAAGAGAGTGAGGAATGACATTGATGCGAATGTGAAGTGTGAAAATGATGAAGTGTGTTAAGTTAGTCTATTGAGCATCACTGGAGCTGTATTAGCACTTGTTGGGTGCACTCTCATTTGTTCATTTATTTTGTAAAGCCAATTTTGTTTTGTAATCCATTTTTGTAGGAAGTGAGCCTCTTTGTATAAGCAGTGAGCTTTTGTATCTTGATAGTGAGTCCTATTCTGGGCAATGAACCCTTTAGGTAGTGAGCCTTATATATTTAGTTTTGCTATCACTTTATATTGTGAGTTAATCCTCACCATGGTTTTTCCCTTATTTGGTTTTCCACATAAAATATAGTGTTCATTGTGTTGATTTTTCTTTTTTTTATCTGCATTTCATGTTCATACTTAATAACAGATTAGTGTGGTTGTGAAGTTGATAAGTTTTTGAACTTTTGTAATTGAATTTGTTGACAATTGATTCACCCCCCCCCTCAATTGTCCTGAACCTTTCAACACAATGTGCTTGTTCCTAGCATGAAATGTTAGGTTCCTAGATAGACATATTGCACTTTGACTATCACAATAAATTTTACTGCACCTTGTTTTATTCCAATATCTAAACACAGTCTCTTAAGCCAAATGACTTCTTTACAAGCATGAGTAGCTGCCATATACTTTGCTTCAATAGTGGAAAAAGCAACCACAACCTGTCACTTACTCATCCAAATAATTACACCATGGAATAAAGTTAACACATGCATTGGTGGATCTTCTGCTATCAACATCACCTACCCAGTATGAATCCACATAACCATGAATATCAAGGGAAATCTCATCTTCAGTCATATTACTATCATAACACAAGGAATAATCTAAGGTACCACACAAATATTTGAAGACTCTTTTAACTACATCCCAATGAATTGTACTAAGATTAGACATATATCTGGAAAGAACTCCAACTGCTTGGGAAATGTTTGGTCTAGTATAGACCATAGCATATATCAAATTTCCAATTGTGCTCTGGTAAGGCACTCTGCTCATGTCTTCCATCTCTGATGGAGATGTTGGATAATCCAAAATAGATAAATTTGTTCCAATTGAAATTGAAACACACAATGGTCTACAATCTGACATATCAAACCTATGTAAAATTGAATTGGCATACTTACTTTGGCCAAGCCATAGCTTTTTGTTCACTCTATCTCCTCTAATTTTCATCCCAAGAATGTGTTTAGTTGCCCCAAGATCCTTCATTTCAAACTTAGCAACAATTTGAGATTTTAGTTCTAAAATCATACCTTTCCCTTTACCAATGAATAACATATCATCAACATATAATGCAATAAATAGGAAATGGTCACCATCAATTTTATAATAAACACAATGATTTGATTTAGAACGCTAAAATCCCAAACTCAAAACATATGTATCAAATTTTTGGTACCACATCCTAGGACTTTATTTTATACCATACAAATATTTCTTCAATCTGCAAACCAATTTACTTTTACCTTTCACCACATAGTTCTCTAGTCGTGTTATATAAATATCCTCCTCCAAGTCACTATGAAGGAAACCAATTTTCACATCCATTTGCTCAACCTCTAAATCATAAGCAACAACAATAGAAAGAAAAAATCTAATGGATGTCATTTTTGAAATAAGAGAGAATATCTCACCATAATGGGTGATCCCACAATACTGGTTTACATTTTTTGGCTAAATTGAACATTGAACTAAATTTTTTAACTAAATATTCACTTTCGAGCACCTATAGCGGATAAATCGTGAGGAATTTGAAGATGATGCAAACTAGTGATTTGTGACATTTTGTCAATAGATTCTAAATATATTTTTCAAAAATTTTGGAATTAGATTGCACTTCTTTTTGCATCTCCTTCGAAAACTAGTTTTTAATAGATAACACCATTTTTAAAGAGTGGTGTTACTGGCTAACACATAATTTTTTCTATGAAGGAGAAAATTCTAACTTTTTTGAATTTACATTTGTAACTACAATATCTAGTGTATTGAATTGGTTTCATAGCATTTCATTAAATATTTTTTTCTTAGTTAAGTTTCAAAGTCAAACCAGTTATAATTTAGACATGATTTACTTGCTAAAACATAAATTTTTGTATGTATCAAAATTCAATTTTATTTTTTTTGTTGGATCAAGGACATAAATGTCTAGCGCATAGATATCTTTTCAGATTTTTTTTATAATCTACTATTTTTCCACATGTGAAGAATAGAGAGCTTGTTTTTTGGTGAAAAGCCTACATTCACATGAAATAAAAAATAAATATTATAATCAAATTAAATTTATTTAAAATTATACTTTTTGGGAAGCTTATAATAAGGACTACATACTTACAAAAAATAAATTTTAAATGAATTCATTTGATCCCCCAAAAGGTAAATCAAAAGTGGTTTTTTATTAGCATTTTGATAGGTGTAAAGGAGACTCCATTATAGGTATGGTTTAAAACTAGTGGGGTTCTATACAAGGGGGTTTTATCTAAGGTACTTTGATCAAACCCTCTTTAATTGGAATCCTTTAAATAGAATTTTTCAAGGCTTAAATCATTATATTTTCTAAAAATGTGTGATTTCAGCAAAAATCAGGATCTCCTAGAAAGTGTAAAACACTATTGTGGAATCACCCTAATAAACACTCTCAACTTGAGAGTAACATTTTGCAACCAACCTTGATTTCTACTTCTCAATACTTCCATCTAAACAATTTTTTTTCTTGAATACCCATTTTCAACCAACAGGTTTTCATTCTTTAATAAATGGTACAAGCTCCCATGCATCATTCTTTTTTCAGAGCTATCATTTCTTCATCAATAGAAATCTTCCAAGATTATACATCATTCATACCTAATGCCTCTTCTACCGATCTAGGTTCATCCATGTTAGTATTCAAAGAAAAAATACATCTCCAATCATTAGGTGAATACCTTTCAAGCGGTTGTCTATGCCTTGTAGACTTATGAACAAGCTGAGTTGGAGGTTCTTTCCCGTCTTCTAAATATTCAGAGCTAGATGAGATGCCCTTAACTTCTTGTCTATCCATGGGCCTTGATTCAACTTTCTTAAGTGTAGAAGAAAATTGAATCACATCTTCCTATTTACTTTGGTTTGGTTGCAATGTAATAGATGAAGGCTTAGTTTCTCTAAAAATAACACTTCTTCTATGAATTACCTTCTATGTGATATGATCCCAAAGCTTGTATCCTTTCACACCATAAATATATCCAATGAAGATACATTTCATAGCCTTGTTCTCCAACTTTGTTCGCTTCTCCTTTGGCACATGTTCATATGCCTCACAACCAAAAACTCTAAGATGTCTTAATGAAGGCTTGCGGCCTGACCATGCCTTTATAGGCATCTTATCAACAAGAGTTGATGTAGTAGATCTATTAATCAAGTAACAAGAAGTGGCAACAACTTCAGCCCAAAACCCTTGTTCTAGACCAACACCACTCAACATACTCCTAGCCTTTTCCATCAGTGTCTTGTTCATTCCTTTTGCAACTCCATTATGTTGTGGAGAATACGTAGTTGTCTTCTATCTATGAATAACACAATATTTAAAAAATATATCAAAATCATTAGAGAAAAATTCACTACCATTATCATTCCTCAAAAATTGTATTTTCTTTCCAGTCTACAACTCAACCATTGCTTTAAATTCTTTAAATCGACTGAAAACTTCAGATTTACTATTTAAAAAATATACCCATGTCCTTCTACTATAATCATCAATAAATGAAACATAATATGTGTATTTATCAATCGAAGGAACATCTATAGGACCAAACACACCAGAATGAATAAGATCCAATACACCACAAGATTTATGAGAACTTGAGTAAAACTGAACACAGTTTTGTTTTTCATAAATGTAGTGCTCACAAAAATAAAATTCAAGATTACAATTAGGAAAACCTTAAAAAAAAATTTTATTTTTCAAGGTCCTTATACCCTTTTCTCCAATCTGGCCAAATCTTTGGTGTCATAACATAGTTTTCTCTATAGGTAACTTTCATTTAGAAGAAAGAGTAGCCTTGGGTACCAAAAAACCATGACCATCTGCTGAAGGTGAAACCCTCACCTCTTCCACAAACTTGCTCTTCACAAAAGTACTATTACACTCAACAATGTATGCATCAAGCTTATACAATGTGTCATATCAAACACCTCTGGAAATCACCATAGCAGCTCTGACCATCTTGCATCCTACATTAGAAAATACTACCTGCACACTTGCATCTATTAGTTTGCGCACAAATAACAAATTTTGTGTCAAACTAGGGATATGCAACACACCATTAATCATTTTTATTCTACCATCAAGAAACTTGATTTTAACTTTACCATGACAAACAATGCCTAAATGAGAATCATCACCCAAGTACATCTTACCTCCATCAAATTCTTCATATTCAGAAAACCAATCTCTATTAAAGGTCATATGGAAAGATGCATAAGAGTCAATTAACCATGCATCATTACCTGCATGAGTTTCCAAAGCTACAATGAATGCATCACCATCTTCCTCAGACTCAAAATCAAAATCAATTTCTTCTTTTTCTTCTTTTCTTCTTTGCAATTCTTACGAACATGTCCAAGCTTACCGCAATTCCAACAAATAACTTTGGACTTTACAAGAGACTTAGATCTCCCCTTGGACTTGGTTTTTTCATGCTTCTCATTCTTCTTTCCTTTTTCCTTAGGAATTTCATGAACATTTAGGGACTCCTTAGCACTTATGGATACCTTACTCCTCATCTCTTCAGAAAGCAAAGAACCCACCACATCTTTAGTCTTCAATATAACAAAAGGACTCTCAATAGCCATAACAAGAGAATCCCATGAATCAAGCAAAGAAAAAAGAGGATTTGCCATTTCTCTTCCTCATCCATTTTGACACCAACTGATTTCAATTGAGCCACCATCATATTGAATTCTTCTAGGTGGTTTTTAATTTGTCCACCCTCTTCCATTCTCAAGGAATACAATTTCTTCCTCAAGAAAATTTGTTCACTAAATATTTTTCTTGATACATCTCACCAAGCTTCTTCCATAGTTTATGTGTAGAGAGCTCTTCATGGACATTGATTAGAATAGATTATTCCAAGCACAATATGATTAGAACCTTTTCTTTATGGTCAATAATATCATATTGAGTAGCTTAAGTAGGATTTGCAGGCTTTGAAACATTCTCATCAACAACATCCCATAGATCTTGATCTATCAACAAATCCTCCATCTTTAGTTTCCACATCTCAAAATTATTTCTAGAAAATTTCTCCACCTCTATTCTCCCTAATGAACATTCCATCTAAAAATTCTTGTAAAAATATCACAAAGTGTATTCTGCACAAGCTCCCACTCAAATCTAGATTAGTTCAAAAAACCCAACAACCCACAACTGAAACCAAAGATGATCAAGCTCTGATACCACTTGTAAGAAAGATAAGGTAGAAAAATAACTTCCTACACTAATCTTGAGAGGAGAATAATGAAATTTTTACAAATATTTAACAATTACAAAAATTTAAATAGAAAGAAACACAAATATCATGCATACCAAAACACAGTAATTTACATGGGGAAAACCCTTTCGGGAGAAAAACCCCACATTACAAAATCTTCCCAATATATTATTCAAAAATCACCAAGATTACAATATACTTGTAAAACAAGCTTCTCATGGGAGTTTCACCACTCAGAGATCTAGAGGCAACATAGCCGCTATTAGACTCTTAGAATACATCACAATACATAGTTGTAGTACAGTGCCCTCATAATATAGGGTTGCCTTCTAGGACAAGTCAAGCTAATAAAATATCAGTCGTTGAATATGAGACATAATGATGAACAATACCATATGTAATTGCAAGGGTGAGACACATTTTCTCAACACCTAAGGCAAAAGAAGCACTCTCATTCAAACCGAAGGTCTCACCAATCAGAACCCTTAATGTGGTGGAGCAATTGAAGAAGGCTCCCTCTAATGTATCACTATGGGATGTCCTATCCATTCTAGAGAAAAATAATTTTCTTCAAGAGGCATTGAATAATGAAGAGTCAATTCCATAGGTGGATACAATCTCGTTACATAACCAGGATAAAGGAAAAAGGCCCATGTCGGATCCCCAATCCTCAAGGGCTGCAACATATGTGAATACAGTGGACAAAGAAAAGGAAAAAGAAGTAAGCTAAAACCCACTCCTTTCTTCTTGACACTTATCATAGGGGATAAGTTACTACACAATAATATGATAGATCCAGGGTCCAATACTATAGTCATTCCCAAGCTAGTGGTTGACGCTCTTAACTTGAAATATGAGCCCCTTGACAAAGGAATTATGTAGTTAGATGAAAAGAAGGTCTCGATTATTGGTCGCATTATATACCTATATTTGACCTTTTTTTCCTATCCAAGCCAAACCGTTATGCAGGAAGTGGTCATAGTTGGCATTCCTCCCATCTTTGGAATGTGCTTATCAAGGGATTTCATGGAAAATTTTGGTGGGTACCTGGTGCTCAACTGGTCTCACTAAATATTATGAACCAAGCATAGAGAAAAGATGAAGATCATGTCTAAGCCTTTGCATCTTGAAAACATTGCAGAGGATGCAGTGTTGAGTTTTGAGGTGGCACATACCTTCTTTTACAAAAATGAGTTGTAGTACGTGGAAATGTTGGAAGAAGAAGAGAACAATAGTGATCAGGCCCTTGAAGAAGAGGTCCTACTCAATCAATTTATTGATTTTGATCCTTTTGAGAACTTCCATGCTACTGGTCTAGGCACTTATGTAATCTTTGATGAGGACCAGGCCCTCCCAAAATTAGTCAAGGAGCAAGAGAAACCAAGTGAATCGGGTGACAACAACTTATGGACCTTGCATTTTGACGACTCCAAATGCAAGGTTGGCTCTGGAGCTGGCATCCATCTCAAAGACCCTCAAATCTTTCCACTTTCAATTTTCATGTTCAAACAATGATGCAGAATATGAAGGACTAGTTCATGGTCTAGCTCTGGCAGAGCGAATGGCTATAAAAAGGATACAAGTGTTCAGAGATTCTGAGTTGATTGTAAGACAAATCCAAGGGTAGGTGGACACCAAAAATATGAGAATGTGATCCTACCAACATTGAGTATGGGACCTAATCAAAAGGTTTGAGGTAATATCCAAGTCATCTTGAGATCTCAAAACTCTATTGCAGATAGAATGGCTTCAGATGGTTCACAATTTGAGCCAACCTCTAGATCAACCGAGAACCAACACGCAGTGCATATCATTGTCTGAACATATATTACTGATAATGATCAAAATTGGTAGGTCTTTGAAGATGATTCCAAAATTGCTACCTTCTTATGTTAGTCGGGGGAGTTTTTTGATTAGCCATGGCCCAAATCTGAAGGGATCGTTGAAGAAAAGGGGATCCAACTCAAAATCAGTAAGCTCTTGTGAGGCTTAATCACTCTTGAGAACCTCTTTGACTATGAGGATGCCAAAAATAGTAAACAAAGATTCATGATTGATAAGGAGGACTATGAGGACCTCAATGTCGAAGATAGGAAAAATCTTAAGGTCGGGAGGAATGTGCCATAGGAAGACAAAGAGAGGTTGAAAGACTTATGCACTAAGTACAACAAGGTCGTGGCCTGGACCTATGATGATCTCAAAGGATATGATCCTAGCATAATCCAACACACTATTGACTTGGTCGAGGGATCCAAGCCCATCTGACAAAAGTAAATATCAATAAACCTAAAGGTGCAAGCCCTAATGGTGCAAGAGCTTACAAAGTTGACCGAATCAAAGATTATATACCCAATCAAGCACTCCACTTGGGTATCCAAGCTAGTCTCGGTCTAAAAAAAGAATGGCGAAATATGAATCTACATGAACTTTCAAGGCTTGAATAAAGCCTCATTAAACAACCACTACCCTTTGCTCTCAATGGAGAAGATCTTACAAACCATAGTAGGATAAAAAATGTTCTCATTGCTTGATGGCTTCTTGGGCTACAATTTGGTCTATGCAAAGGAGGAGGATTAACACAAAATGGAATTCACCACCAAGAGGGGAACATTCACACATGCGAAAATAACCTTCGGCCTCTCTAATATGAGTGCCACATTTCAACGTGTGATGGACATTTATTTTAAAGGATTGATCAACAAGATCATCTTGATATATCTATATGACCTAACCATATTTTTAAAATCAAAAGATGATCATTTTGATCATCTGGAAGTGGTTTCCAAAAAGTGCCAACAATTCTTGATTTCTTTAAATCCCAAGAAATGCGTCTTTGGAGTATTGCAAGGAAAATTTCTTGGCTTCATGGTATCTAAAGAAGGGATATCCATAGATACCGAAAGGGTAAAGGCTATTATAGAATAACTGCTACCTATTAACCAAAAAGGGTTATAGTATTTCTTGCAGAAGATTAACTTCATTAGCCAATTTATTTCATATTTCATAGGTATTTTGAGAGTTATCACGTTGATGCTAAAGAAAGGATTAGCATTCAAATGGACCCAAGAAGGAAAACTTTCCTTTGAAAGGATTAAGGTAGTCATCTCCATAGCTCCGATGTTATCCAACTTAGACTTTTCAAATGACTTTTTGTTGTATGTTTACAACAACCAACACAACATAGATTTTGTTTTCACACAAAAGGATAAAGAGGGAAGTGGGGAACATCCTATCGCTTTCCACTCAAGGACCCTAAATAGGTATGAAAACATATATAGTTTTGTAGAAAATAGGCCTTTTCCATTTTCAAAAGCCTCAAAAGGTTCTAACATTTGGTTTCATCCAGTAAAATTATGGTCCTCGTCACCCATCCCTATGTTAGGGAATACATCATAGAAGGTGAGATCATCAAGAAAAGAGTGAACTGGATCACTAAGATCTTAGAGTACGATGTAGATATTCAATCGACAAAGTTGGTTAGAGTAAGAGGCCTATGTGAATATCTCATGCAAGAGCTCAACCCTAAGGAAAAAGAGGAGGCTAACCAAGTTTATACAAATCAATTAGAGTCAAATGAGTCATGGATGGCTAATCAAATGAAATTCATGTAGACTGGCTGATACCCACCCAACATCCTACCACACAAGAGAAGATACTACAAGCTTCAAGATGTTGGATATGTACTGGTTGAAAGCATTCTATTAAAAAAAATTATGACAGAGTCCTCCTCTGTTGTGTGGACAAGCCACATGTTGAGAGAATTTTGAATGAATTCCATAGAAGCCCGAAAGGTGAACATTTCTTCGCTAATACCATAGCCTTAAAAATCATGCAGGCAGGATACTAATCATCCATGTTGTTCTCAAAAGCTCATCCTCTAGTACAAAAGTGCACTAGAGTGCCAATTTTTTGTCAACAAATGAAAGAACTTTGTAATGCCCCTAAACTTGATCATAATTGAGGAGCCCTTCACACAGTGGGGTTTGGATTTCATTGAAATGATAAATCCCATATCCATCTCAAAAAATGAATGGATTCTCATGGTTACTGATTATTTTATGAGGTGGACGGAGGTAGTTCCTCTAAAGAATGCTATTGAAGCATAAATTATCAACTTTCTTGAGGAATTGGTGGCAAGGTTTGGTTCCCAAAATACTATCATATTAGACAACACATGAGCCTTTGTAGGCTCTAGGATGTCCTACTTCACTCTCAAGCATGGGGTCTACCTCAATAATTTTCATTGAACTATTAGCCATAAGGGAATGGACTGGCAGAATCCACCAACAAGAACCTAATCAAGTTGATCATACATATTGGGTCGGAGCATCAAAAGGAATGGCACATGCATTTGTGAGCAGCCTTATGGGACAAGCATATTACTCCTAAGAATATTCTAAAATCCTCTCCCTATGAGCTAGTATATGGGAAGGAATTAGTCCTACCCATATCAATGGAGATCTCGATATTAGAACTGCTAAAGTCCTCAAAGGTCGAAGAAAACAATGGGGTGGAAGTAAGGTTTGATGAGCTTTTAAATCTTGAGAAAAAAATCTAGAGAAAGTATTTGATGCCATGATAAAGCACCAGTAGGTATTCAAGTGTGGTTTGACAAGAAGGTCTCTGACCCAAGTTTTAGGGATAGGAGTCTTGTGCTAAAATTTGATGAACGAGCTATGAAACTAGAGTAGCATGTTAAATTTGATTCTATGTGGAAGGGTTCCTTTTACATTTCTAGATGCAAAGCTAATAATGTGTATGAACTAGAAGATATGGATAGGAAAATTTTAAGAATACCAATAAATGGTATTCATCTAAAACTTTTTAATTAGGGACTCGTAGTTCATCAAAAAAATTCACTTTATGTACCATATAATTTTTTTTTTATAAATAGCATTTTTTTGTGAATAAACAAGAGCTAAAACAAAAGAACTATATTGCATAAGCATAACAAGTCGATGTTTAGGAGAAAACTGGTCGAGGTGAAGGCACAAAAACATAGAGTGTAAGCACTGCGGGTTAGCATGGAAACATAATTGTCTACTATGGAAGTGCAATTTTTTTTTTTAGACTGCAGGAATCGATCAAGTATCCGTCCCTCTATAAACTGCAGTGTGCCTAGTAAACATTTTTCACATGACCAGTGGCACTAGTGCAACATGCCCTCAGGTACCACAAGTTTGGGGGGAGACTAGACCTCGTGACCTCTTTCCTACAATAGGATGTGTTAGCCAATCGAGCTAGGCCCCCCACCCTACTATGGAAGTGCAATTAACTAGAGTGCAAGCTAATAATTTTTTTAAAAATAAAGGTGAATTTTAGATCATAGAGATGTGTTCTTTAACCTTAAGAGTGAATTTTAAAACCCAAAAGAAAGTGTTTAGTGTAAATAAGAAGTTGTTAATCTATTTTTTTATTATATTTTATGATTTTTTTAGTTATTTTTTAGAGTTGTAGTAGTTGCAAATTTTTTGTAAAAGTAAAAATA
Source organism: Sequoia sempervirens (assembly GCA_007258455.2). Taxonomy (NCBI): domain Eukaryota; kingdom Viridiplantae; phylum Streptophyta; class Pinopsida; order Cupressales; family Cupressaceae; genus Sequoia; species Sequoia sempervirens. The sequence goes on from VDFB02141189.1 coordinate 135,508, forward strand.
GAATTATTGCAAATAAAAAGACCTAGGTCAGCTTAAAATTCAAAATCTAAAATAATCAATGTAAAAAGCTTTATAAGAAACTTGCAATCAACACAAGAAAGTTAGGCAAGTTATAGAACTTTTGCACCCAAACATAGGCGTAGTTCTAGGACATGCATAGTCATCGTGTAGGAATTGAAAATTTGAATGCATGTGTAGTAGAATGATTCAAAAGCACTAGAAGTTAGTGTATAGGTGCAACTAGTCACAACATAGGGGTCAATCTATAGAGTGAAGTGTAAATTTGGAACTTATGAGCTAAACCTTCTCAAAAAAATCAGCAAATTAATATAAAGGGACATGGGTCCCACTAGGTGTGCCAAATGAAGAGGTGGAAAATGGTTGGAAGTAAAAATAAATCAAAATACGAATCAATTAATGCATTCAAAATAGACTTTTACCTTCAATTCTCCTTCTCCATGGATTGAGCTCTAAGTTGCACCCAAAAAATTCTTGATTTGCTCTTGATATTTGATTCGTGGATTGGTCTAAGTAGTTAATTAATCAAGCATAATTTGGATAGCTTCAATTGTGATTGTGAAAATGAGAAGGATAGGCTTCAATTTATATATTTTTAGATGGAGAAATGGAAGGTCAAGATATTCTTATGAGATGGACAGTTGAGATTAAGTGAGATGTAAAAGGCTTAGAGTGTCACAAGGTGGAGGAATGTGACTATGACATGTGGCATGGGGAAGAGAGCAAGGTGTGCTCACACATGTGTGAGCACATCTTGAGAAGAACAAGATTGTAACAAGTGGAAGCAAATAAGGAAAGGTGTAAGATGAGTAGGCTTTGACCATATGACAAGTGGTGATAAATGTCAAGTGTAGGGTGACTCTCATGGAGAAGAGGATCTCACACATGTGTGAGCATCCAATGAAAAGAGAGGTCACATGTCTAGAAGTTTGGGGGAGTGGGTAGAATTAAAAAGTAAAACAAACATTAATGATGATTAAGATATAGGTTAAGTTATTAAATCATCAATTTATTATCTTAATTGAGATTAGGATATGGACTAAGTTAATTAATCACATATTATTAACTTAACCATGATTGGTGGATTTGGAAGAATGTGCATAAAAGTTAAATTAATAAAATAGTACAATATTTAATTAATTTAGGTGTGACTATAGAATAATTAATCAAATGTGACATTTAATTAATTGTAAAGTGGGGTGAAATAATTAATTAAATAATATGATATTTAATTAGATGAAATCAAAAAATAAATTAAATAGTGTGATATTTAATTATTTATAGGATAGGATGGGATAATTAATTAAATAACATAATATTTAATTAATTAGGGGATAGAATGAAATAATTAATTAAAATTTTAAATTTTAATTAATTAGGGATGTGATATTAGAAGTATGGTGCCTAAAATGATTTTTTCTTTTCATTTTGAAAGGTTGCAAATGGATTGTTGGAGTGTTAAAATCTCTCAAGGACTTTTATTTCGTATATTTAGCTAGCGTATCAAATATTGTGTAGAAATTTTATGAATTTTCCCCAAACATCATTATAATGCCAATTTTTTTAAGAAATGTTTGAAATGTGAAATTGATTGTGAAAAATGGTTGTTAGAAATGTTTAGACCAAAAAGGTAAATTTTGAGAAATTAATTTTGGTAAATTTTAAGCTATTTTAATGGTGAATTGGAAAATTTCCTAGTTTTCGATAAATTGATATTTTAGAAAAATTGAATTAGTTGTGTCAATTATGATATTTATGAATGTGAGAATGAAGGCATAATTTTTGATTGTTTACTATAATACTATTGAAAACATTTTATGTGTTTCATGAGAAAAATGTGTTTATGCATTTTTTCTTATCCCTTTTAAGATGAAATTATGTTGATTTATAAAATGGGTCTCATCTTGGAACTACTCCCTAGAATTTTAGTATCTCTATTATTATGTGTCTATTGAGTGATCTTTTATTGTTGGTATGGATGTAATAGCTTTTCTCTTGTGTGAGGTGTTGATGGATTGGTTTGGATGGTACTTGAGGCTATTGTGTTATTCCATATCAATCTTGTGAATGTAGAAGTGATTCTTGTGTGATGTGTATTATAAATGTTTACTCTGTGATTGGCATAAGTGTATACCCTTCTCCCCATGTATTTTGTATGAGTGTGTCTAGGCCATGTGACCATCTCCTAACATGGTGGGAGTGGACCTTTTGGCTTCATCTGGTAGGGTGGCATAAAAACCATTGTTGGGGTTTGAAGGTTTGAGGAGCAAAGGTGAGATCAATATCTCCTTCTCTCCTTGTTCATTTCCTTTGTAATTGGTTTAATTAAATGTAATTTGAGGTTGAAATGACATTTTATTCCTTTCCTTATGTAATTTTAATGTAATTATAAATGAACCTCTCTCCTTGAGATTATTTTTAACCAATTGTAAATGTTAGTGGTTTAGCCTAAATTACATGTCTAAGTTTTGATTTCATGGCACAATCATATTTGAATGATGTTTTATCTATTCCTTGGGTAGTTAAAATGAACTTAGGAACATTTAAATTGGGTTTAAAATATAATTTAGTGTCATCCTATTATTTTTCCTTAGTGATGCATCTAGGTGGCTTTTCTACTCAGGAGTCACCAGACTCATTTACAAAGTTCCTAACTCTATTTGGACAACCTTGTCAATAGTGGTGTTGTAATGAAATAACTTGAAAAAAAAGAATATAATATGAAATATGCTAAAATTACTTGATAATAATATTCCACTTTAAAGGGGAAACCTCCTAATCCACTTCAAGGGGGATACCTCCAACAATCTTCAATAAGAACTCAATACTCAACATGATAATAATAACCTACCTATAACTCCTATATATACCATAACTATGCCTAGGATATCACTTAGTCTGACCTAGATAACCCTATATAATCCTTAAGATGACCTAAATAACAATATAATAATGACAATATGACTTAATTAAGAGTTAAGGTAGCCACAAACTAACTACTCATAACAGTATACACACTATAGGGGTAAGGGCATAATATTTCCCTCCTATTTACAAAAGAATTATACTCAATGCTAACTATTTGTTTATCTTCTTTATCTCTTTTTCTTACTTTTGCTTCTTTTTTCTACTATAGCTTCTTGTTCCTACTCTTGTCTTGATCTTGTTATTATTCTTTCTCTTTCTCTTTCTCTTTCTCTTTCTCTTTCTCTTTCTCTTTCTCTTTCTCTTTCTCTTTCTCTTTCTCTTTTCTACTTCCTCTCCATCTTCCTCTTCTATTGTTGCTTCTTGTTCTTCTTGTTCTTGTTCCTACTCTTGTCGTGCTCTTGTTCATGGTCTTGCTCTTTCTATTGCTCTTACTCTTTCTCTTGCTCTTGCTCTTGCTCTTGCTCTTGCTCTTTCTCTTACTCTTTTTCTCTTCCTTACTCTCATTCTTTCTCTTTCTCTTCCTCTTGTTCTTTTCCTTGTTCTACTTCTTGTTCTTGTTCTTTTTTTCCCCTTTTTTGTGGCTACCTTTTATTATGAAGAAGGTCTAGAAAGATAATTTTGCAATAAATCACACAAATAAAGTCAAAATAATCTAAACTTTTTTTGTAACTTTCCAAGGCCTAGGTTGTACTTTCTCAAAAAAAACTCCCAAATTTTTGGTGATTTGTAGCCTTAAGAGCAAGTTTTTTTAAAACACTAATTTTGTAATAAATCACTTATTTCTACTTTAAATTCTTTGAAATTTGGATTGTAGTCTCATATAGTATATCTTCAAAAACCCACTAAAAATAAGGAATCAATTCTTCATGATTTATGAGATATACACCTTCCAAATAATATGGGTACAAACACCAATTCTGCAATAATTCACTCAATTCTACTCTAATTTGTATTAAATATGGATTGTAGATTCTTTAATATGATCTTCGAAAACCTTTTAAAAATAAGAAAAATTCTCCAAAATCTAAGAGATATGCTCTTCCCAAAATTGCCTCTAATATTAAGAAAATTCATGGCTTCTACAGTGCCAAGATCATGCTATGATACCACTTTTAATGAAATAATTCTCAAAACAAGAATATAATATGAAATATGCTAAAATTACTTGATAATAATATGCTACTTTAAGTGGTCAACCTCCTAATCCATTTCGAGGGGGATACCTCCAAAAATATTCAATAAGAACTCAATACTCAACATGATGATAATAACCTACCTATACCTCCTATATATACCATACTTATGCCTAGGATATCACCTAGGCTGGCCTAGATAACCCTATACAAGCCTTAGGCTGACCTAACTAACGAAAGAACAATATAATAATGATAATATAAAATAATTAAGAGTTAAGGTAGCCACAAGATGACTACTCATAACACTAGACACACCATAGGGGTAAGGACATAACATGGGTGACCTGCTATTATACTATGGTGGCTTGATTGACAAAGGGGAAAACTAGTTTTGAGCATTGATAGGATAAAATTCACCTACCTCTATTTGGGTTGCTTGGCTCTATGTTGGGGTACCCTCATTTCGTATGCAAAAAATATAGTGTAAATTCTCTCTACCGTGTTTAGTCAATTGTTTTCCTAGCCTATAGACCCTTTTGGATAATTTTGATTCCTTGTACCTTGCCCATGATGATCCTTTTCATCTATTAGACCTTCAAAAACCTAGTCAAGTTATCTCTCTCTTAAGACCTATTTGTACCTTTGGGTTTTGAGACATCATATCGATAAACCCTGTAAAAAAAAAGTTTCTCTTCATGGTCCTCGAATTCTATTAGCATCTTAAGCTTGTCCTTAAGCATCTTCATTGAGTACTTGTGTTTTCTCTTTATTGTTTTGCATGAATTCTCCTAAATTTTTGTATTTGTCAAACCTAGCATTAGGGATATTGTGCACCTATCCTTGTGAAGTCTTGGGAAATTTGTAAGCCTTCATGGTCAATCTTTCTACTATTCTCAAAATTCCTCATGGGTCATGGGGTGTTCTATTGTAGTATCCTTCTACTTGTGTGATGTCATATTGTGATAGGACATCTTGGGAAGCATGTGGTTGTTTGAGTGACCCATCATCAAATTCCAGTTAGTGGAAAGCTTGTACCTCTTAGTTAGGCATCCTCTAGTGAATGATTTCCCTTGTTTAGATTTGTTAAGTGAGTTTAGATGTGGATTTGAGGTTGACGATTCCCTTATATTATCCTATTGTTGTATTATGAAAGAACACAATCATGGGTTGTAACCAATCGTCATGTAGGAGTTCTTCTCTCTCTCATATGTTCATCATGATGGGTTTATTCCATCAGTGGTTGGTCTTTCATTGTTGCTACCTTGGTTATGTAATGGTGATGTCATCTTGTATTTATAATTGTTGTGTCATTATGCTCATGTGACACTTGTGTGCATGTTATTGCACAAGAACAACATGTTGATGTCATATATTTGGTGTTGTAATTGTTGTGTTTCAAAAATAAGTTGTTCAATCAAGTTTTTCCTTGTGATTTGGGTAGGGAATTACATTATTTGAATTAGTCAAGTAACAACTTTTGGAGTTAGGCATACACACTTGTACTACTATAGAAAATTATCCATATGTCTATCTTGTGTTGTGTTTAATCTTTTTCAAGACACCTCTAGTCAATCCCCCTAGGTCTAGTTGATCCCAGATTCAAATAATGTCTTGCCCAACTTAAAAAATTGGTGTAAAGTTACACTATTTAATCATAAGTTAGAGGTATATTTCTTTAGGTTTGACACTTATGGCCCTAAGAAAATGATACAAATTTAAATATTTGGGACCTACAACTTTATGTATCAATAATTCAAAGCTTTCTTCTAGGGCTTAAATTCTTCCCTTAAGGGCATCCCAATTTTCACAAGAAGAATTTAGGGTTGGGTTACAATTATGTTTCAGAACAATTAGATTGTGACTTAATAACAACACCCCCAATATTAGCATTCATAGCATTTTTTGAGGCATATTGATTTGAAAACATTGCATCTTAATTAGGGGACCTAGATGAAGGACCTTATGAGATCATATTTTTACCTATGTCAACCCCCCAAAAATCAAGAGTATTGATAATACAAGTTTCCATAGGTTGAGAGGGTTTTAGAAGCACCAAGATTTTGACCACCCTAGAGCAAAATTTTCTTTTAGGAACTTGAGGTGGATTGGGGCTCTTTAAGTTACAATAACCACTTGAATTTGGATGCAATAGGGGTATCCTAATCTTCAATTGGCAATATTGGGGGGTTGGAACATTAGTGGTTTTTGGGAGGGTAATAAAGACTAAAGTATTCTTGGATGCTTGGATCCTTTTCTTGTATTATATATAGTTGAAGCACCAAAAAATTACAGTCTATTTTTGTTGTAGAACTACTACCTGTATCTACCCCTTACATGCACTATCAGATCCATGAACAGTTCCTTGAACCCTTATACATAGCTTATCTACAAATATGCATTGTGTCAACATTTTACATTGCAACTATACAGGTATAAATAATATCAGTGGATTACATTGCCCATATACAAATTTACATCATATCTAAATCATAAATTACATTGAAGTATATACTCTTTCCTTTCCCACTACCATAAAAGCAAAGTAGATTGCCTTGCACCATGGAATTGTAGTCTCTTTATTCTCTTGCACTAGGTTCTTCATCCCCAAGAGAGCTTCTATTGCAGCAATTTCTTCATTAGTAAAGTCTTCAATTCTAAGTAACGTTTGACCTTCTTCATTGTGAGCATCTTTGATTGCTTTATCATTGAATTCCTTTTAAAAAACCTCCAGTTCTTTGAGAAAAAAATTGTGCTAAGTTGTCCCACCTACCATTTGTCACCAAATTTGACTTCATGAGGTTGATTTTCAATGTGCTTTATTAGAATTGTGAAAAAAGAACAAAACCACAAGCCACATGATCAAGCACAAACAAAGAAACCTTCCACGTTGTTGAAAAATGAGGTGTTCTCTTAGCTTAATACTCTATAAAACTTTACTATTGCTGATCTTAGTAAGCTCTTTCTTTGTGACATATATTCTTTGTGGGTGATTATCTTGATTAATTCATTTTACTATTGTAGAATGAAGAGAGAAGTTGATAGAAGAACTAGACAGGATATTAGAAAGATCACACAAGATGTACCGTGGAGAAACCCTTTTGGGAAAAAACTCCACCAATAATTATTCTATTATTCAATCTCTGAATTACAATAGCTCCAATTCTTGCTTGAGAATGCTTCTTCTATCTTTACCAATCTTCTTCACAACCTGCAATAAAAACTCTCTCCCAACTCTATTCAACTTGCTTGAGATATATAGGCTTTAATCAACTTTGTAAACTCAACATGAGTTACAATTACAATATACAATCCCTATCCCTAAAAGGTATGCCATATCTCATGCAAATAGAGATACCTTGTGAATAACAATTCTAAAACATGTGCTTCATCCATTTGGGCATCCCAAACTGAAGCTACAACTCATCCTTCACTTTGGTGATAAATCCAAAGCTCTTCCTCAAAGTTAGCGCCCTTAAGTAATCCTACTTAACCGAGCCTTTAGAAATATCTTATCATGCATGAGAGGTAAATCCAATAAAGCATCTTGGGTGCCCAAGTTGGCTCCAAGTGATTTATAGTTAACTAAAACATTTACTCAACACCATTCATGCAAGAATGGTCATCCCCTGTTAACTGGAGGTAGTCCCTGTTATTTTTCATACAACTCAAGTTATTAACCATGCATTCCAAGTTAATTGAAGCTAACTACATGCAACTCAAAATAACCAACATGCACGCAACATGCACTTGCATGCAACTAAAGATAACTGAACCATAATTGAATTGAACTAAATTGAACTGCACTGAACTGAACTAAACTAAACTATATTGATTCTGAACTGAATTGAACTAATCTAAACTCATCTAAACTGAACTGAACTAAACTTCATGCATGCAAACATAAAATCCTAAATCCTAGGATCATTGCATGCATTCAAAAGTGTTATGTCTTACTAAAAATAGTTAACTGAACACAAGGTGAGTATCACCTTACCATGTGTGTACCCACATGTTCCTATTATTTAGGAATATCTACAAATGTCAATTTCATGATTTATTTCATCCAAATAATTAATCTCATCCTAATCTTAGTGTTGTTGAACACATTCCAAGAATTTAGGAGATACATGAAATAATTAATGTTTATGATTTGCAATTAAATGGCATCCTATTTCCAACACACGCAAGAGATCTGCAAACAAATATATGCAGTTATCTTCAACAAGAAAAAGCTACAAAAGAGAGAAAACTTTCAAGAAGATATGAAAACTACATATATTCTCCCATTAATAATTACAATGAGATCAATCCTTATAAAAGGAGATCAAGAAACCCTAAAGTGAAACCTAAAAGGGAAACCCTAGTGTGCACACTTAATAATTAATAAATAATTAATTATTAATGTGCCTAAGTTTAGCTTAAGTAACTAAAGTGATAAGTGACTTAATTAATTAACTAATATGATTAAATTAATGAAGTGAAACAACTTATTACTCTAACACCCCCCCTTAAGATGAACTTAGGAAGTAGCTAAAACACTAAGGAAAGGATGCATGAAAGCAAAGATGGGTCCCAACAAACAAGGCCAAGTAAGGTACCCATGTATAAACAAAAGATCTCTATAAAATGGAGAAATAGAGAAAACCTCATGGGAAAAAACTCTACTCCAAGAAGAGATCAAAGGAAATTGATGGAATGAAGAGCCTCCAAATCAAGGAAATGTCCTGAAAAAGAAGAACATGTAGAACATAACATAAGCATGAAGAAGCTACAAACTATGTCAAAAGATGACTACTACGGTGTCAGAGAACCTCTGCTAAAGATAGGATGATCAAGATCAAGAAGACAACAATCTGCATGAGTACCCCCAACGACACTACTCAAATCAAATGGAAAACAAAGGAAAAAAGTTGGAACGAAGATACAGATGGCACAAGTACCAATAGTCTGAAGAACACTGATCAACTGAGGATGGAAGATTCCTTCCAAGGTGAAACCAAGGAAGCATTAGCACGAATAGTATAATACCCCCGATAATGTTGACTGGGAGAGCTTGACAGATCCACTGAAATGTTGTGTAACACTTTGTAGTGCATGAAGGATAAGAAACAACATTTGAGAGTGCACAAGAAAGCACCTGCAACTGAAAAAGTGTTGTGCAAAACAAAGCACACATGCATGAGGTTGGAATCATATGGATCCATTGTTGTCATGGAGGGACACTCACTAGACAAAGGTGTGATGGAAAAAAAAAGGCACTACACAACCCCCCCCATGTCACTTTATAATACAGTGCAAGTACAAAATATGGCACAATCTTATGTGCAAAATCCCCAAAAACATGTACAATAGTGTGGCTCTTTATCTCAATGCGTTTACATCTAAGAAATTTCTTACAAATGAAATCTACAATGTCCAAATAGGACAAAAAACTAGAAATACATATAGAACAACCAACAATGAGTCATCCCACACAAACAAAAAGTTTCTAGGAGCTAAAACGTCCAAGTAATCCACCAGAGTGTGAAAACACAAAAATCTGAATAAAATGTACATGAAGAACAATCTAGAAAAATTGTATGATGGAACTGAAGAGCTCTGAAAGATAGTTCCAATGCTACTGAGATCATGAAAAATGGAGAAACTGGTCAAAAGTTATGAGCTCGGGACTGAAAACAGCTCCTTTGACTTCAACAGGCTATAAAATGCACCAGTAGCAAAAACAGGTTATGAGACCTGTTGTGCAGTTTTGCACACATGCCCCACTGAAAGTGGGGACCCTCTTTTTTTGCCCTGGCTTTTGGTTTCTTTTGGCCCCTTAATTTTATTTATTTCATTTTCTTTGGAGGTCCTTAGATGTTCATCTTGCTTGTCCAAGTCCTTCCCCCGAGTTGTGCCGCGAAAAAACTAAGTTCTGAACAAAATCTGGGTTTTTACCCAAATCTGGGATTTTCCGGTCCGTCTGGATTTTCTCGGATTCTGCTCGAAGTCCGGATCTGTGCAAAATCCGGGTTTTTACCCCAATCCAGGATTTTTTGGCCCATCTGGATTTTCCTGATTTCCATGAAAATTCTGGATCCGAGTGAAGTTCGGGTTTTTGCCGGCGTTCGGGATTTTCCTCCTGGCCTGGATTTTCCCGGAATCCTGTCCGGTTGGATTTTCCTAGAATCCTATTTGGCTGGATTTTCCTGGAATCCTGTCCAGCTGGATTTTCCTGGAATCTTGTTCGCTTGGATTTTTTCAGATTTTCCCCTTGGTCTAATTTCCCTGAAAGGGCCCAAATCTCAAAATTTCCCAAAATGGAAATTTTTCCAAAAATAATTATTATTTATTTATTTATTTCAAAAATGGATTTTTTAAATGTTCCGAAAATGAAAATTTCTTGAAAAGATGTTGAAAATAAAATTTCCAAAAATGGAAAAAATTCTGAAAACGGAAAGTTTCCTTATAAAAATGGAAGTTTTTTAGAAAAGGTCAAGATTTTATTCAAATTTAATTTGGACATGTGGACTATTAATGATGATATCCTTTTTTTAGGACTAAACAAATATTAAAAGGACAAGTTGCATATGGATTCGTGCCAAAATAGGGAAATCTGGAAATATTCAATTTAAATTTTCAAAATGGGACTTGCCTAAGAATCTGTGCCAAAACTGTCTACAGCTGGAGGACTTTTTGGAGGGCATGTGAATCTGATCTTGCTGGAGATCATGGGTCGATATGGATAATATTCATGCATTTAATGCAAATCTTGTCCTCTTTTGAATTTCTCCTAGGCCGACCTTGTTGTAGTACCGAAATTTAATGCGTGCCTTGTTACCAAATTTCTCCTTAGGCTGACCTATTTTGGGGCCAGTTATTATTGTAAAATCTAATTGGGCCAACATGTTTGGGGGTTCTCTATAAATGGCATTTGTGCCTCATTTGTAAGGAGGGAGAGATTAGGAGAAGATTTGATAGAGAGCGAATTTAGTAGTAGAGTAGAGGTAGAAGCTAGTCATTTTCTGAGCAAGTGATGTAACAGAACATTGTAATTGTTGCTGGAGTTTGGTGCTTCAATACAATTGAAGGCATTGTGATTTTTTGGTGATCTCTTTTGTGTTGACTTATCTTACATGGTTCTTATGATTCTATTTTTTAAAATTGCTCATGGTTATTAGATTTAGATTTAGATCTGATTCAATGATGTTCATGATTTGATGTTTGAAGTGTTTGTAGCAATCCCTGGTCCATACTTTTTGCAGCTAGCTGATTGTTAGTTGCTTTGTAAAGTTAGCCTGGACCTTTATATTCATTGTGCTTGGTTCAATTATGGAGATTTATTCATTTCAACTGCAATTGGGTTGTCTTGGGTGAATGTTCATGATCTGAAAATCTTTAAAACCTTAGAAGATTGCATTATTTCTGTAAGATTGCAGGTTAATCTTGGTCAATCAGAGATTGGTTTCATTGGGATTGGTCCATTTCAAGTGTTTATCATTTGCATTGTTAGTCTTAGAAATAGTTTAAATTTAGAAATCTCTCTAAACCCTTATCTCTTTTGCTATTTATTTTGAATATGGGTTAGTTTTAGGATTGAAAGCATCACCATATTGTTGCATCTGATGAAAATTCACTTCCAGCATTGTTCATTTGTAAGGCCCCTTGTGATTACCAACATTTTCACATATTATCTGAGTTGTTTATGCATTGTCATGACCTGACACCCGAGAGACCTTGGGGTGATTTTCAGCAATTTATTGTTGAAGATTATCTTTCAAGAGAGATAGAATATCATTTTCTGTCTGATTTGTTGTGCAAAAAACACCATCAACAAGACCTACACCACTATAAAATTGGTGGAACCAGCTTTCCAATGATATCTCATTTTCCAAAAAATGATATCGTATGCCCAAATTACAGAAGAAAACAACTCCAAAGGGGAAAAAACTAGTGCTGGATTAAATTTGATGGTCATATGGCCGTCGCAGCAAAAATTTGGGCCTAAATTTGATGGCTAAATGGCCATCGCCGCACATGCATAATTGGGTTTATTACAAAAAAATGTTTAAAAAAAAAAAACAATTAAAAAAATCATTTACAATGAAAAAAAAAATTTGAATAATTTTTAAAAAAAAAATAGTATGTGGGGGCACATGGGCCCCACCCCCACAACCTCTTTGGGCGCAGGTACGCCTATGTAGGGTACCTTGTACCCAAAGTTTGATTTAAAAAAAAAAAACAAAAAGCTTTGTACTTTAAATTTTTTAAAGCTTGTTTTAAAACAAAATTTACATTAAAAAAACTATGAATTTTTTTTATGGTGCAAAAAAAAAAAATTGTTTTTTGACAAAATTTTACCTCGATTTACGTGCATGGACAAAAAAAATTGCCTCAAAAATCAATTGCTTCAAATATAGGCGAGTTTGCAATCAATCTTTAGGTTTTTGGTCGCTCTAGATGCAACCGTGAGGTCCCTTTGGGCTCAAAATGCTTCAAAAAATATAGCACCTCTGGATTTGACAAAAAAAGCCCTTTCTTCAAACCCTCACAGATCTGACAAACGAAAGCCAAATTTGACCAAAAAAAAGTCAATCTTGACTATTCCAACAACTCTGGATTCAATGGAGAGGTCTGATGCACACCAAAATGCTTTGAAAATTGTCCTCCAAAATTTGCAAAGAAAGCAAAAGGAATTTAGATCTGAAACTTGCAACCCTTGTTGAAGAAGAAAACCTCATAAATTGAGAAAGGGTTCGCTGAATCCACACTCTGATACCATGTTAGAATTGTGAAACAAGCACAAAACCATGAGCCATAGGATCAAACACAAACAAATACACCTTCCACACAAGAGATCTGCAAACAAATATATGCAATTATCTTCAACAAGAAAAAGCTACAGAAGAGAGAAAACTTTCAAGAAGATATGAAAGCTACATATATTCTCTCGTTAATAATTACAATGAGATCAATGCTTATAAAAGGGGATCAAGAAACCCTAAAGTGAAACCTAAAAGGGAAACCCTAGTGTGCACACTTAATAATTAATAAATAATTAATTATTAATGTGCCTAAGTTTAGCTTAAGTAACTAAAGTGATAAGTTTAGAATGTATTCCTCGATATGATCCCACACTCTCCAAATGATTTTTAACACAACTAAGCCTTTAGGGGATATAGGATGATAGATGTTAAGGAGGTCACAAAGGAGGAGATATTTCCAAGCCTTTGCATCCTTGGGGATTTCCCTTTGGATATTATTCTTGACCATAATTTTCTAGGATTCTTACCCTTCTAATGCTTTGAAGATCCATTTGGTTGCCAAGGATATACCTTGGGTTCTTAGGTCTTTCAACCCAAACCCTCCCTCTACCTTACTCAAACAACACTAGTTCCATTTGACTACATTCTTCCTCCTTTTACCTTTCCTGTCTGACCACAAAAAGCATCTTATTTTTTCTATATTTCATCAACTTAATAGCTATTAAATAGCCACAAAAAATCAAAATATAAGTTGTAGGATGATAATATTTCTAACAAACTTGAATTATTCCTACTAGAGATAGGAATTCCCTACTACACTTTCCAATTTTTTTTGTCAAATTTTCCCTTAATCGAAAGCCACATCTCTTTTAGGTTTTGGAATTATAGAAAATGGGATACCCAAATACCTAACCTATTTTTGGGGACCTCCCCATTGGAAATAAAATTTACTTAACCAATTTGGAGGCTTCTCCTACCAACCTAACATGATGGATTTGGAGAGGAATACTTTGGCTCCTAAGGCAACACAAAAGGTATTTAACTTCTCCATCAGGTTGGAGATATTAGCTTTATTTAGTAAAGGGAACAATGTAGTATCATTTGTAAATTGGATATTGAGCAACACATTTCTATTTGGAAGGATTTTACCATTTACCTTTGGTGTGATATCATTAACCCTAAGGATGGAGTGCAAGGCATTATATGAAATAACAAATAAGGAAAGGGCCAAAGGGTAGCCTTGTCTAATTGACCTTTCTAGAATAAACTCCTCTATAAGAGAACCATTGACATCAACTCGTTCCACCACATCCCTAAACAAGGTAACCACCATGTTATAGAAGGCTTAGGAAATCCAAAAGCTTTAAGAGTTAATCTGTTATATGCCCACTCCACGAGGGGCTATCATATGCCTTCTCAAATTCAAGCAGCAACATTGCTACCTCTTGATTAGATGTCCTTGCCCTTTCCATTGCTTCCCAATTGGTAATTAAATTCTCCAAAATGTACCTTCCTTTAATGAACCCAATTTGGGTACTATTGATGAACTTTGGTAGGATATTTACCAATATTTTTTCCAATACCTTTGCTAGGATTTTACAGGATATAGTTAGTAGATTTATTGATCTCCAATTCTTAATTAGTGTTTTGTCTCCCTCTTTGGGGATAAATTTTATAATACACTTGTTAAGGTTTCTTCCCAGAGAGCCAACTTCCAGAGCCTCTTTGTACACTAGGAAGAGATCATCTACAATCCAGTCACTGAAGACCTTGTAAAATTCTATTAGGATTCCATCTGCTATGGGGGTTTATCATTTTGCAATGATAATATTGCTCTTTTAGTTTCCTCTTTAGAGATTTCACTGCAGAGCTCATCTGCTTCTTTCCCTTATATCTTTTTGGGAATTATTTTTTAATTAGACATCTTGCATTAGATCTCCCCTCAATGTTGGTTTCAAAGGTGAAAAGATTCTTGTAGAAATTGAAGAAGTGGTCATTGATGTCCTCTTGATTAGTGTATGCCACCCCATCTATTTACACTTACTCAATTTTTTTCTTGATATTCTTCTCCTTTAGGAATCTAAAGAAAAATTTGGAAAAAATTCCCCATTCTCTATCTAGTTTAGTTTAGACCTTATCTTGAGTCCTTGAATTCTCTTATTTTGTAGCCTCCTCAGAGAGTTTTTAATAGTTATGAGTTTACTTCCCAGGACTTCATTCTCAAGATACTTCTATAGGAAAGCTTTAGATTGGAGCAAGTCCTCTTGAAGGAGGCCCTCCTCCCTCCTTCTATCCATAGCTCTTTTCTTCCATATTGTTTGAATTTTTTTTTTCCATCCCTTAGTGTTCAAGTTCCACCTTTTAATTGCACTTAATCCTTTCTACATCCATCAATTGATATTCTTGACTGACTTCACAACATCAACACAGTCCCTATCATTAAGAAGCTTAGTATTGAGGAGGAATCCCCCTCTTTTCCTTTCACATTCATGACTCTTTTTGAGGAGGATCCTTATTTTGATAGGGTGGTGATCAAAGAAGGTGTATGGGTGTACCTCAAATTTGCACCCATCCCTAAGGGAGTCTATAATAAAGTGATCCTTATTTATTTAGAACCTATCAAGGTAATAGTAAATCCTCCTATTACTCTTTTGTACATTGCACCATGTATACCAAATGCTAGGAAATTCCTTTTTCTACCCCTCAATGGGATCAACCAGCTTTACTTTGGTTTTCATCATTTTTTAGAAGTATTTCTCATTTCCTTTCCATTCCATATCCACCCCACCAAACTTGTCTTTTGGATTCTCAATCATGTTGAAATTTCCTCTAAGAATCCACAATAAAAATACAAGGTCACAATACCATTTCCAAAACTTAATTATCTCACCATATTCACTAATGAGCCTAGTTTTTGGTTTAGTTTGGGTAAAATCTATAGTCTATTTGCTCATTGATGTCATGGATTTTAATGCTTAAGTGTTGGTATTTCCCTCAAACTATTGACATTTGGCATTACCCTATCTCTGTAAGCTTTAATGATATTTGGCATAATATGTGGGTCATCTATGTTGATTTGCATGTGATTAATGAGTGTTTCTTATTGTGGTTATTGATGTACAATTATTGTGCATACTAACCTTGGACTGCAGAATTAATACATCAAGTTATTGAGGACACCACTAGTTGGGCATGCAACATAACGTCCAACTAAGAAGCTGCTCCAGGTCAAAGGCAACAAATAGTAGATATTCTTTATGCAACTAAATGTAATTTCCTTGTAGTGGATCTTAATGATTGAGCATGCACAGGAATTACTACTATGTTGGGCCTGCGTTTGGCTTGCATGTCTGACTGGGTTCCATGCACACGTAACCACCACCGCTCCACTTTCCCCTATTTTCCCTAAATGGCATCCTCCTAGTCATGGACTTGACTACCTTGTTAGATGTATTATAAATAATAACTTGATGCTCCTTCTTTAGTAGGTTGCACGATTCTACATTGTACTCTCATTTTAGTGATATAGATACATTACTCTTTGTTGCACAATTTACAGTGAATGGAAATAAAGTCTGAGTTCGAGCATTTGAGTTCTTGTTAGTTTAGAGGATACTTATCCAAGGGGTCCCACTTGGTGAGTAATCTGTTTCATTAGCTTAGCATTAGTTTAGTATTACTGGTTGTTTAGTACTTAGTTGG
This sequence comes from Sequoia sempervirens, assembly GCA_007258455.2. NCBI lineage: Eukaryota > Viridiplantae > Streptophyta > Pinopsida > Cupressales > Cupressaceae > Sequoia > Sequoia sempervirens. The sequence continues at coordinate 152,036 of VDFB02141189.1, forward strand.
AAATCTAGCATTGACTGTCCCTGCAGCCGAAGAAGACAAAGTAGTTCCTATTTGTTGCTCAGATATTTTATTCCTGTTATGCATTTCAACTTAGCATAGTTGTTGGTTGATGCTCAGTATTTTCTTTATTTCCTTTTCAGCATTGTGTTTCCTAGTTGTAGAATGCGATGACTAATTGATCCCCTAGTGCACATACAGTGTTGGAAAATTTCAAGTTTACATCCCAAGGTTGACAAGTTAAATGCACCTTCATAGTGATTGAATGACTATTTAGATTAGATTTCCAATCTCTAAAGCATGGCCATAGAATCCTAGTTATGAAATCATTATAGGAGGCAAGAATTCACTAGGTGCATAGATAGAGCAGATTCCAAAAGAGGAGTCGCCTTTTTTAAGATAATCCAAACTACTTTGTTACAAGGGGAGGTCCCAAAGATGGAGACATATTGACCCCATTCTCTTGAGATGAGGATAGCTACCCCCTACCTCTCTCATGTTGGGTGATAAAGTGTGAAGCTTCCCTTGAAATGAAGTTGAGATTAGTTTCTAGTGCAAGCCCAATTGCTTTGAGTTCTCACAAGAGCACCACATCCTTACTTTTACATTGGTTAATGAACCTTCTTACAATCTTCTTTCTGTCAGGGGATTCCAACCCCCTTACATTCTAGGATATGTAGTTAAGGGTCATTGGATTCAAGACTAGCAATAGAGTCATTTTCAGGCCTAAATTTCTCAAAACATTTAGGCATCCTTAGTTCTATTTCCATCCTTTTCGCCAAAGGGCTTAGGATTATAGCACTAGTTTTTTTCCTCTTTTTTTAGATAGGAGTTCTACACTCCCTTTCCCTACTGGGATTAATGCTTCTTTTTCTTTTTTTGATGCATCCTTGTTCTTTGAGGCTTCCTAATTTTAGAGCTTGCTCCCTCTTCGATGATCCTCTTAGGAGATGAGCCCCTTATTGTAAGGAAACTTAAAGTCATCTAATGATAATTTCCACATAACCCAAAAGAGAAATTTATACAAATAAGTACTTAGAATCCATATACAAGAGAATAGAAAACATACCCATCAAAGATGACACAAGATATACCCTGGGAAAACCCTCAAGAGGAAAAATTTAGCCTCCAAAATCATCCATACTCCATCATATTATTCAACAATAAAGCAATGAAAGAGTTATAATGAATACCTCTAAAGCATCAAACCTCTCAATGCATCCTCATGTGTCCAAGCATGAATCCACACATACCATGCCATGCTTTGCATATCCACTCCTTAAAAAGACTCAATAATGACAACCCACTCACCCAGCCAACCTTAACCACTAAACATGTGCTTGCTTTTATAGACTCAAGCTCACACAATTACAACTAAGTTGTAAGATAAAACCATGAGCCACAAAACTATGTGAACACAAAACCACTACCCTTATTTAATATTGGGTACTAACTTTTAAATTTATTTAATATTTCCCTAATATGAAAGTATTATCACATATCTCCCAAACATTAAATAATAATACAATGTTATAGTACAACATAAAGTGGTCCCCAAATAATTACCTAGTGTGAATAACCACGCCACCTAGGTGCATCACAACTAAATAATTATTTAATTACAACATTATAATAAATTATTTTATGTAATGGTGTACAACACCATATCCCAACATTATCCCAATTGTTGTATACATTGCATAAGGGATCAATACATGAAATACATAATCATAGCCATACATGAAATCGCATGAATCTACAACATGCTCTCGTGTTCTATCAAGATACCTGCAATAAGAATAGAGTGACCACCATCTCAAGCAATAACTCCTCTCATCCTCCAATGTGTCACATATGGAAGAAAACGAAGATGCACCAATCAAAGAACACAAGCATCGAATCCAAGTGATAACAAAGGCTCTAACCAAGTTGTTCTCATGAAGAAAAAACCCACATGATTAGAAATAACATCCACAACACAAGCTAATGCATCTAACCATCCATACCTTCTAGGTATCATAACATCAATAAATTCATTCCAAGAACATATGCAACTCATAAACCACAATCACAAGCTCCCTTTATCAAACCTGTTAATGAAGAACATGCATATCCAAGAACTCCCATTGCATAGGTAATTTCAAAGCATATCAAGTCTACCAATAAACACTATATCAAGGTGTGATAAATAATCAACAATGAAGTACCACGAGCAATAACAATGTGTTGATGTGTGTTTTAACACTTTCTCAACACAGGTAGTGCATAGGCACACTACCTCTCTCAAAAAGCAATGTCCAACAAGTTGATGAAAATCCCCCCAAGGTCTCTCGGGTGTCAAGTCATGACAATGCTTGGAATATCTCAATTGTTCAATGTGATTTTGTTGTTAATCATAGGGAAAAATTATGGAGTTAAGCTGGAGGGAAGGTGAATCTTATCTTGGAGTTCTTTTGATGGGAAGTTGGTGTGCAAATTGCTGCAGGTTCAAACAATGGTCTTAAACTCCTATTTTAACTTAAGATTTAGCTTTACAATGTGCAATGAACCTTAGCATAGGTTATTTATTAAAAAAAAAGGAAAAAAAGGGTAGGGAAGAGAGCAAGTTCCTAGAACTGTAACTAACAGTGAATAGTGATCATGGAGGATTCTACTGCAGACAACTTTCCTAAAACATAATTCCACTTAATTAGATTAACTCACAGTATCATGAAACTTGTGCAAGCTTCTAAGGACTGAAAACATTCAACCATTCATTCACCATAAACATGTATGAATATAAGATAGAATTTTGGAGCAGCTTTTCATTTATGTCCAAACTAACTTTACACAGCTATCTACCATCAATAAACAACAAAAAGTATGGACAAGAAAGGAATCAACATTGCAGAATGCTACACAATCATTGAGAAACATCAAATTCTCTACCAAAGTAAACTAAACATGTAGAAAAACAAAGAAAATCTATTCAAGTCAACTAAATATTGGAGAAGAACCATGTAACATGCAATAGAAACCCAAAAAATCACCAAAAGCCAATGAACTTCTATTAAAATTTCTATAGCATTCATTTACAACAACTCAACTCTCCCTTGAAAATGAGAGGAGACCCCCTATTTATAGTGTTCAAAAAGAAAAATGAATGGCCAAGATTGATTTGCATTGTGTGGCCAAGATTCACTTCAAACTATGGTTTCACCTACCCCCAAATATTTTACAATTTAAAATTTCATCTTGTCTTTTTCCCTATTTTGTCCTGTTGTGGTAGCACTGTAGCACTTTTGTCTTCTAGCTGATTTCCTTTGCTGTAGCTATTTTGTGAGGAGATTTTCATCAATAACTAGGTTTCCCTCCTACTTCTTCAAAGCGGCATACTCCATGAACTTGTTGATTAAATTCTGAAGCTTCTCAATCTCCATTATATCAGACTAAATCACCTAGTAGTTCCATTACTTGGATCAGCTCATGAGTGTATCCCAATCTCCATCACACTTAGTCATGTTGTCCCTGACTTGTTTAGGTTGGGAAAAATCCTGAGCAACAAAACTCATAAAATATGTGGTAAGTTTTCCTAACATTCCATCTTCCATCTTCTTATGGAAATAATGCTTTATCTTCTCTAGATTGATCTTGACAACAGTCATATCATAACCTGTCATTAATTTCAAATACTTGGTGTAGGTTGCCCTAGTTTCTTTGGCCCAGTCAATGTTAGGATCCACCTTACAGAGCACTTTCTCTAGTATCTCCTTTCTGTGGTTGAAGTCCAACTTCCACATATCTACCAACCAATGATCTTCCTTTGTCAATGCAAGATCCTTTTCCCACATTTTCTGAGGCAACTTGAGGATGGATTCAATTTTAGGATAAGTGGACCTGTACACCTTTAGGAAGTCAATTCAGAACTTCCTCATGCCCTCAAGGTATTTTTTTACTTCTAGGAACTTATTCACTATCTTGACAACATGATTGATGCCCATGTTTCTAGCATATAGGACCCGTCGAAACCAATCCTCTATAGTCTTAGTCCAATTCTTCCTTTTCTCAAGTTTGTCGATATGGTCCTTGGAAAACAGTTGTGGTGGCACTGAGGAAATGGTGGGAAGCTCTTCTACTGATGACCACTGTTGAATATAGGTTTTCAAATCAACAACTTGTGCCTTGAGTTCCTCCTTGGAGATCTTGTCCTTGTGCATTTGATGCATGACTGTGGCAACAAACTCTTGGAGATGATCTATTTTCTGCTCTCTAGTGGTTGTCCCCAAGTCGATGGTGGATACGTTATATCCTATCCCCTCTTCATTCACCATTGGGGTGGTGATTTGCATGGTCCTGGATCCAGATTCATCCATGGTCAATTTGGATCTAACTTTAGGTTTCTTTTATTTCTTCATGCTTATCTAAGCTTGGGCCAAGATGGCCTCCAGCCTTGTGCTTGGATCCCTTAGGGTAGGGGTCTTCTTTTCCAATTGTTTCTCAAGCCACTCCGACATCTGAGATTCTCCCTTGGGTGATTCATGACCCCCTTCTTCTTCTCTAATTTCAATCTCTTTGTTACCTGGAACCTCCTGCTCCATCTTTGTGTCTTCTTCCACTTTATCAGAGTCTCATATGAACACTGTGTGTTTGATGGGAGACTTAGTGGGCATGCGCTCCTTAGGGCTATCCTCCCCTTTAGTATCCTTTCCTTCTTCTTTATCATGCTTATGCTCTTTAGGTTGCTCTATTTCTGGGCTCTTATGAGCTTCAAGCTCTTCTTCAAGTCTATCTTCTTCTTTCTTTTCCTCTTCTTGTTCTGCTTTTTCTTCATCACGCTCAGGGATTTTATCATGCTCCCTAGTTGGAGGCTCAGTATCTTCCTCCATTTTGTCACTTGATTCTTTTTCTTCCATGAGAGGTGGTCCTTCCACTTCTTCTCCAACATTCTTTTCTCGATCAAAGTGTTGCATTTCCACGTCTTCTCTGATATCTTTGAGTTGATGCGGAAACTCCTCCTCGAGGTCTGGATCAAATGTTTCTATGATGTACCTAGCACCAAGATCCTTAGTATCTTCCTTTGATGATTGTGTTTCCTCCCCTTTGTGCACCACCTTGTCAATTGTAAGATGTTGGAACTCAAGATGCTCATGGTAGTCATCCACTTCCTCCTCAATCTCTTTTGTGGCTTCTTTCTCTCATCTCTCTAACTCTAGATATTTCCATTGTGGCCTTCATCTCTGGTAGTTCAGTTGGAGGAGTGGAGGCAGGGATGTTTGCAAGAATTTGTGCCAAGAAATCCTGAACAATTGGATTCATCAACACTTTTGATAGCTCTATGGGAATGTTCTACATATGCCATGGGAAGCCTTCTGGGAGTGAGAGTGCAGGCATTGGCATGGTTGTTGTTGCCAAAGGCAGTGATGTTTTCAGGGACATGGAGGTGGAGGAAAGCAGAGAGATGGTGGCAAAGGAAGATTCAATGGTTACAACCTACCTGGTGGGTGGAGAAGAGGAAAGGTGGACCAAGATGTCCACTACAGGTGGGGAAGTTGCAACCATCACCTAAGAGGTAGGCGGAGTGGCAACAATAGCAGCAGTATCAGAGGAAGCAAGCATAGATTGTGGTTGCTCAGCCTCTATTTCTTCTCCCTCATGGAGCGGATCCTCTTGAATGGTTGAAATCTCTGTGAAGCTACCTGATCCTTATGTTTCTTGGAAGTTTCACCTTTTGAAGCCTTTCTAGCATACACCTTGGGGTTGGGTTGTTGTTTCGTAGCTTCCTTTCTCTTTCTTGACCTGGTGGCTGGAGGAGATGTTGAAGTCTCTCTTGATGGGGCAACAACTATCCCACTAGCTATTTCACTTGATGGCTTGTTCTCGAGCTCTTCATAGGTCAAAGTGACCCCTTGTTGCTTCAATTGGGAATTTTTCCCATCCATCCATTCCTTTGTTCTGTCCTCCATGGGCTTGGTCAGAATATCGAGGTCATCAACCTCTTGCTCATCCCAATCAATTAGCGGTAGTGGTAGATTGGCAACTGCGTTGTACCAAGAATCCATCACCGTAGTTGCATCTTCTTATACTTGATCCAATACAAGAAATAAATTGGCCCTCCTTAAAAAATATGTTATCATTTGCATGTAGTGCCTCATTCTCACTTCATTTTCATCTCTGCAATTGGCCCAAAAATCCTCAACATGATGCCTATGAGCATATTTAGTTGTGACCATCTTCTTCAATTTTCCATAAGGGTCCATTTATGGCCTGGCAGTATGGAACCACAAATAATACTCCACGAGTTATTTATTTGAATTGTTGAAACATTGGAAGGTGTGGAGTTCATATTTCCCTTGGCCAAAGGAGAGGGGATAAGGAATCCCCACTTTATGCTTGCTGCTTAGGAGGGCCTATGCTCGCTACAACTACCTAGAAAGCTCTAACATAATTATCCATTCATTAGGGTATCAGAGAAGCTTGTGTGGTTTCTCTGAAAATCCTTCAGCACAAATGTATGTAAAATTTGGAAATTGTATGAACAAGAAGGAAAATTGTCGAAGGAAGGCATTAGCACTATGGGAGACTCTTCTCTCAAAGTCACCCCCAAGCAATTTGATGATATGACCTATGAAAGCATCATTGACCCTGCAATAATCCCTCTTGAAGTTTTCTAATTGCAATTGAGGGTACCTATCATAAGCCTTTAGGTCCCTACCTGGTTCTTCGTCTAGAGCTCTAAACAAGCCTCTTTATTGTATTTGGTTGGCCAATGAATAGACTAAGTATGAGGTCATGTAGAATCGAGAGGTCTTTTTTATAGCCATGAATTGCTCATGGAAGAAATCACTAATTATCCCTGCCCAGTAAAATTTGGCTTCTCCACAAAGAATCTCTTCAACAGAGTACAACATCCACTCCTGGAAGTAGGAAGCGATAGGAAGGCCCATTACTCTGATTAATAGGGTCACAAAATCATGGTAATCCTCATAAAAGTCACTACGGAAGAGCTCTTGAGGAACCTTAGCAGCACTACCCCTCTTCTCTTTCAACCAATACTGGTTGATGAGCATTTTGGATTTGAGAGGGTCTTCATCCAACATCGCCTTACCATCATCCTTGGTTGACACTTCCATCTCTCTTAAGGTAGGGATATGAAAATTCTTTATTATTGCCTTGGGAGACATGTCAGCTAAACATTTTCATCTCTATCTACTATGGTTCGGGTCTCTTCTTGGTATGCCTCTCTACAAGCCATAACAAGCTTAGGGTCAACAAGAGTGAGAGGGAATCCTTTAGCTTTGGACAACCCACTGCTTCTGATCAATCTTGCATTCTCAGTTGTAGGGTTGATCTAGACTCTTTGCTTGAATTAATTGATGTCTATATGTCTGATGTTTGTATCAAAGACCTCCTTCCACGCTGTGGTGACCTTAGAGTTAAGGGGTTCCCCCTAGAACTTATACTTCATTTGCTCTTTGTCATCCTTCCCATGAGGTGCTTTGGCTATTTTCTTTCCTTTGTCTTTCTCTATAGCTGCCTCCTGCACATGATTCCATATATCTTGTAGGAAAAAGAGAGATGAGCATATTCAAGCATGAAAACATGGAAATGTTAGCCAAATCTCTACAAAACAATGTTAGATTAGATAAATCTTCTTTCAGGAATCCTAATGTATTTTCCACTTTGGTATTAGCATTTTGCAGGAAGGATTTTGAATAATTCAGGTCCCAGGGGTTATAATTCCCTAGGCTAAGGGTTGTTTGGAGTTGTCACAGGAGGGACAGAAATCAGGGAACAACAGCCCACTTGAACCGACCCGCTTTCATTCTTGGTCGATTTGAAGGGTCCATTAGGGAGGTTGCCCTATTTTGGCACATGGGTCAAAGTCAATTTGGTGATTCAAGGGAATTTGGATCATCTTTTGGGCAATTGGAACTATGAGGAAGTTTTGTTGTTTGATGTTTACCATTCAAAATGACTCTAGTAGGACATCATTCCAATGGCGGACCAACGAGCGGGACCCATGATTTTGGAGGGCAATGGTATTGCTTACTTGTATTTTGGGCATTTTGAGTTGGCATGGTCAGGAATTTTTTTGGAGACTATCATTGAAATGACATATGACACACAAAGGTGTGATGGGAGCAACTCGAGGAATCAAGTCTAACAAAGAGGTGGGGCCATTGCATTTACTTCGTCATTTGGAGAGTTCGTCAGCAAATAGGAGGTCAGGTTCTGAGCAGCGAAGGGACAGAGGTAGTATTCCTTGCATAACGATAGGGACAGGATGGAGTCTTGACGGCAGAGGTCATGGGAGACAACCCACAATGGTTCATCACTTACATTGATTTTCATTTTGCATTTTGGTAGCCGTGACAGGGTCGGGTCCCAGAGGGAGGAATTTTGTGGCTCAAAAGACATAATAAATGGCATCTCCACTATGGTATCTTGCGAACAGAGGTCCGCTAGGCGAGACCCAAAAAGATGTCGGGTGATTGGTCATTTTTTCATAAAGTTAATCGACAAAGGAGTTAGGGTTCGAGAGTTGGATTGCAGGGTCATGAAAGCCGCCCAAGATGGTGAGATGCAAATGAAGTTCTTCCAGTAGAAATTTGCTAGGTGGGATTCAATACAAGCCTGGACTTAAGATTTATCCAACGTGAATTTTAGGGGCAATCAATGGGACGAGACTCGAGTGCTAGAAAGATGAGGTCAGAAATCTATTTAGAATAGTGAATCTTTAGTGGTGCCCTAGGAATGGAATCTTGTGGGGGTGGATCTGAGTGGCTCTAATGACTTCATTTTAGTTTGGGCCTTTTGCTAAGTTTAAGTGGAGAGGGGAGAGGAGCTTCCCATGATGTTAGACCTGGGAGAGAGGTTTGTTGTTTGCAAGTTTATCTTTTTTTTCAAGTGCTAACAATGGTGATGGGAGTGCGCGGGTCCGTAAAAAATGAATGCTCTGGTGGAAGAACGATGTCAAGGAGTTAAGGTTTTTTGGTCATCTTAAGGGTGATTTGGAGGGTTTCTCATGATTTTACTATGTGGGTTTTGGGCGCTTCGTTATAATCTATCCATCTACTAAGTTTTCTCCCTTATATTTAGTGATTTTAGCACAAAAATTGAAGAAAAAAAAATGAGGAATGGGCTGCAAACCTACCTAACAAATTTGATGAAGGTAGATAACTAAGCAGGCCACAAATGCATTGAATCGGTGATAGCACTCGTTGGGCTCGAAGGTGGCATTGGAATTTCTCTCTGACTCCTCTCCGATCAATTGGAAGGTGAAAATGACAAGTGAGAGCCTACTATTTATAGGAAATGAGGCATTAAATGTTGGCAATAAATGATCATACGATGGACATCTGGTTGGTAAGTTGCAATTTCAAAAATAGTTGCAGGAGCCCCGCAATACGACAGGTAAATAGTTGTCGACTGATGGACATTGGAAGTTTGATGTTGAATGGACGACGCCAGGGACATCAAGTTCCAGCAGGCAGAAAGCCAATAGGGGATGGATGTTTGATCATTCATTAATGAAGTGACATCGCCAGAGACATCGAGTTCTGATAGGCAGAATGTCAGCAAAGAAAGTTCATTAGGAATGGAAATGAAGCAATGGAAACCCGAGAGGGGAAGTCCGACGGGGTGGGCTCAATGGGGTTCATGGACGCTAGCTTCAAAAAACTAAGGAAAATAGCTAGTGGGATTTTGCAAGGACTTAGAGCTTTGAAAATTTGAAGGGGTGAACATGGTCGACTCAAGATGAACTCTTTAGGACTCATTGACCATTTTTAACACTAAAATAGGGGGCGCACAAAATGATGCAACAACCAAAAGTGACTCGGTGAGGTGAAGGAAAGAGAGGGTCCCCATTTTGAACGAGGCATGTGCGCTGAAGGAACAACACAATGCTCCACACATGCAACCCAAATAGTTGCATAAACTCTAACAACATGTTGCCACCATCCTCCCAAAAAAATGAACATCCAAGAAGGAACCATGGAGAGAGAAAACTTGTAAACCATAATGTCCTCCTACCAACACCTCAAAAGTGTCATGTTGTGTCAATTATGATCTCCTAACAACCCCAAATGAAAAGCCTCAACAACATCCATAACACTCAATCTCATAGACCAAGTACCACATATGAATCATATAATAATGCCAACATGGATGTAAGACTTTCTAATCAAGAAGATCAAACTCAAACTAACCATCCCCAAATCTTGAAATTATCCCATAAACCATCTCCTAAACTCCTCATCAATGAATGGTAACATAAAATCAAATGCACAAGAAGATAAACATGCCAAACATCCCTCAAATGAATCATCTAGAATTAACTATCCATAGCTCAAGATCCATATCCATGAAAGATAAAGCAATATAACTCATTCTAAACCATCCTCAAATGAGTATCCAAAACCAATCAGCATGACCCTACTCAATCCCAATCAAAGCACAAAACATAACACATCTGAAACAAATAATGGGCAATACCTCTCAAATGATAAACTGTTGAGTAGACCAAGAGTGGGGAATGAGAATGCTCCTCCAGGATAACCAAGTCATCATTACTCACTCCAAAAACAATCTCCTCTATCAGTCCATCATGAACTCGCATACATATCCAGGTGAAATCTCCTTCGGTCTTCCTACTAAAACCTCTAAAGAGTAATTGTCTCAAGTAGATGTCTCTAATCACAAGAGAACTCAAACCATCACCTACATCTCCAAGTATCCATGAGCACCTGTAACTGATCAATACATACCAAACAATAAATGAAATATAGCACTATCATGAAGCAATCAAGAAAAAGATCAATGCACAAAATAAAAAGAGAACCACCAACATCAATGTTAAAGATCCAACTATAGAATCAGGAACCTATCATTACAACATGATCTAGCCATCTCCTCCTAGGAGATCACATGCACCAATGTAAACATCTTGGTCTCAAGAGAAACTGTAATATGCCAAACTATAATCTAGAATGAAGAGTAAACCATGACATAATATCAAGCATACTCTAAACCAAGAAACAATATCTCCAATCACATGAAGATAATCATCACCAATGATGCATCCACATCACTGCCAACAACTCCCACTGAACTGTGATACTAAGGTACACATGGCATCATGAATACCATCTCCTCCATGAAGATCATATAGGTCTACACACACTCAACTGCAATGTCTGTAACACACAAGTGAAACCAAGATCTCCAAACCAAGAAGATACATACAACCACCATCAAATCATCACAAACCAAACCAATCCAACACTGTCAAAAGATCCCACTAAAGGTGTATAAAAAATGAATGTAACCAAGCTATCATGACATTGTGATCAAACCACATGTTGCAAGTCCCATAAACTAACTAATCAAGACCTCTAACCCATCTATCCTCACATCCTAAAGCAACATACCAATGCACAAATGACCACAAACAAGGCCAACTAATGAAATATGCAAGAACAATGAATCAAACCTGGTGGATATAGACAGTCAACATCTAAGTCATCCCACTACAACCCAATAGGTTGTACACACCTACAAGTTGCATAACTCATAGATCTAACCACTGAAACATACAAAATTATCATATCATTAGTAAAATATGAACTGAGATATCAAAGAAGATAATCCTCTAGACATCAAGACTCAAACACCAAATAAACCACATATTTTATTTCCCAACCATGTCCACAAATGAGTAACTATAGTCAAAGAACCATACAACCATAAAGGAGATAAGAGAAACCTCCAAACATCAAACCATAACACCAACAAATAACCACATACGTGATCATGTTATGCTAATGCATAAATGTAATTTCATATCCATGACACAATAAACATAGCCACCACTATACCTACACTCAAATTTCACCCATACAAGACTCCAAGTCTCCACTCGTGTCAACCCATGTCCTCAAAACTAAAGAAAAATTGTGTACTTGTCACCATCAAAGTCTCAACTTTGAAAACACCTGTAAACCTATATTAGGAAGCACCAAGTTGATAATCAGTTGTACAATCATAAATATCATATTAAAACATGTACTCCCTCAAGGTTTCACCTCTTAACTTGTCTAAATGCTCACACAATCACACCACAAATATTAAGCACCTACAAGTGATCTAACAAGTACCAAACATTCCCTACACCAAAAACTAATAATATGACTGAACGATTGTGTAGTACACTACAAATTCTCTCCAATGCCTCTTTGAAATCGAATATCTGATTTTGTATGCAAAAGTTATGCTCAAAACCATGCAATTGAGAACATTTGACTTCCTAGCCCAAAAACTGATGAAAATAGACAAATCATGAAACCAAACCTATACCACTACGTATTGCTAAAAACCAACTTTCCAACGAGTACAAGTAGTAAAATAACTGACATCCTGCGTGAAAGTTATAAAAGTTTGAAAAAATGTCCGATTTGGATATATAGACAAATTTTGGTGGTCCCACTCCAAAGCAAATATTAAATTTTTTAAAACTTTTCAAAGACAGATTTTTAATATTTTAAAATTTAAAACCTTAATAAATAATGCATGGAAGGTGGGTGGCTAGTTAGGATTTTAATAAAGGTTTTCTTTTAAAACATACAACCCTTATATTTTAAAAGGAATCCGAAATTTTAAAAGAAATTTTGAAAAGTCATTAAAAGTTTTCATCAACGGTTGAAGCAAAGTCACAGCTGGTACACCGAAAACAGGCTGACGCAAGGCAGAGGTACAGGGTTTGTGGACCCCGTACCACCTCGATGTTTTTTAATAAGTTTTGCAAAATATTTTTAATTAGAACTTTTTAATATTTATTTTTTAGTTTCATTTTGCAAGAATATTTTACTAACGGGGAAATAATTTTTTAATATTTTTTCTTTCTACACATGCAAATTGATGGGCATACGACTGAATAGGGAAATGAGGGGAATTTTTTTTAATTTTTCCACTATAAGCAAAATAGGTCATGATTATATCAATTTTTGTCTATTGGCCAACCTAAATCCAACCATGAGGTCCATTTTGTCTTAGTGGGTGATTTACAAAATTACCCCACAAAATCCTCATTTGAATGCACAACCAAAAACCCATTTTGGCCCAATATTTCTCACAACTTAAATCTGTAAACAACCCATCATAACAACAAACCCAAAACCCTTAGCTCTACAATATACAACCTACAAAATCCTCATATTTTTCCATGTATTTCATTCTCTCATGCAATGTATATATTCAAACTCAAACAAGATTTTCTCAACCTAGGGTTATACAACCACAACCATAGCTTTGATACCACTTGTAAGGAAATTTGCAGCCATTGAATGACAATTTTTACACAACACAAAAGAGAAATTTATGCAAATAAGTACTCATAATCTGTATGCAAGAGAATGGACAACATACCCATCAAAGATGACACAAGATATACCCTGGGAAAACCCTCAAGAGGGAAAAACCTAGCCTCCAAAAGTATCCATACTCCATCATATTATAAATAGCATTAAAGTTATACAATAGTTACAATGAATACCTCTAAAGCATCAACCCTCTCAATGAATGCTCATGTGTCCAAGCATGAATCCACGCATCCCATGCCATGCATCACATATATGCACTCCTCAGAAAGACTCAATAATGACAACCCACTCACCCAACCAACCTTAACCAGTAAACATGTGCTTGCTTTTATAGAGTCAAGCTCACACAAATACAACCAAGTGGTAAGATAAAATCATGTGAACACAAAACCACTAATCCCTTATTTAATATTGAGTACTAAATTTTCACACTATATTTAATATTTCTGTAATATTAAATTATTATCACATGTCTCCCACACATTAAATAATAATACAATGTTACAACATAAAGTGGTCCCCAAATAATTACCTAGTGTGAATAACCACACCACCTACGTGTGCATCACAACTAAATAATTATTTAATTACAACATTATAATAAATGATTTTATGCAATGGTGTACAACACCATATCCCAACACTTGTATCCCTTGAAGATTCAGTGCCTCCATGGGGTCTAGGCTTGTTTGCATCTAGATGGATTACAAGAGTAGTATTTTCATCATTTTCCTTACCTTTATACCCCTTGCTTGAGAGTAAGGAACTTTTTGGATAGAAATTTGAATCCTTGTTATTCACACCATTCGAACCAACATTCCAGACACCCATATCCATCAAAATATCATTGGTGCATTGGTTGCAAGAACCATTAGGGCTAATCATTTCCTTCTTCCCTTCACCCTCTTTAGATTGGCATGAAATAAATCCACCAATGGTATCCTATTGGGTAGGGGTGGGTTGTATTTTGGTTTTGAGTGCACTTACCATTTCTTTAACCTTATTTATCCTTTCCTTGTTTGCAAATTCTTTGTAATTACCACTCACAACCTTACTAAGTTTGAATCCTTTTATGAGGTACATTTCATTCTTAGGTTCGTTGTCTCTTATTTTTCCTTTTTCCATTATATTTCTCCTTATTTTATCTATTTGTATTTTTTGTGCATTATTTTTTGACCCATGTTATTATATGTGTGTTGTTTACATACAACTTCCTCAGGAAGGCCATCCTTATTATTTTGGTCTTTGATTTCGATTGTAGGATCTTGTGTTTGGACCTCTAGGTCCTCTGTTATTTTATCATTCTTTTTTTCACCATTGTTTGTTGCTTCACAAGAGACCCTTTTTGTTTCCTTATTAGATTGATGCCCAAACTCTAACCCATGGAAAGAGTCATGGGCTTCTTGATCATTGTCAAAGCCATTTGTTTCCATGTTTTCATGTTCTTACACATCATTTTTGTCCATGCTTTAGTTTGAAGTTTCAAAAATCTCAATTTCCATTAGGGAGTCCAATTACACATCCTCACTATCTTTTTCTAAACTTTCATTTAGGGTTTTAGTTTCCACCCTCTCAATTGGCATCTAAATCACCTTTGTTATCTAGGGATTCCTTGTTATCAATATTATTAGGGGTTTCAAGGATTGCTACTTCACCATCAGAGCCATCAAATCTGATTCCCTTGGTGTTTCCATTATTTCATGGTTTTTAAATAAAATAACATATAACCCACTCTGAATCATTATGTAAAATGAGAAGTGTATCCCAAATTTTTCACCCCAAACATTGGCCAACCATTCGTCCATGTATTCATTGCTAGGACCTTATTGATGTTCATGATAGCCTTGAAAAAATACCAATTATCTTCTTCACAGAAGGCCTTATTTAGTTTAGAATTTGGAACCATGATATCAATTTTAGGGGAGTTAGGGGGCACTTACCTCTTCCTCTACATCCCCCATCTTCTCTATCTTCATATGAATACACTATGAATTTGGCCTCGACCAAAAAGACCACCTTCTCATAGGCCAATGATATCTCTAAAAGACCTAGATTGATGGTTGACATTTTATTCAACATTTGGCCTTTTACTCGCATCGTCGAGGGGAGGGGGGGTATGTATCCCCCTCCATGACTCCATGATTATTTGGACTCTCCTCAAATAGCCTTGCATGAGCGAGGGTAGATGAAATAATATTTTGTATAGAGAAAATAAACATGGAAATGTTGAATCACAAGAGTTAGGGTGGCTTGTGCTCCCAAGGAGGATGCCTACATGGAGGAGGGTCAAGCCTCCCTCAGACCCACATGAAAAAACCTAACACGGGTTGCTTCAAACTACTACCATTTGCAAAGCCTCTCCCTCATTTTTCCATTTTTTTGCTTGGATCCTTTCCTAAGCTTAGGAGGAATTATGGTAGGGTTGATAGTTTTAGGAAAAGATAGAGGAAGTGTATGTGAAAATTCAAACCCATAAAAATAAAAGGCTAATCCTTAATGTAATGGCATGTCAACCTTACCCAATATAACACTTACCACATATTATGTTCTACCTCGATACTAATGTTAAAAATAGGAAACTCATTTTTATCTTATTTCTTAGGTGATTTAGTATTGGAAAATAGTATGAATAGAGTCAAGCTCATACCTATCTCCTAGGGTGAAATTCTTGATCAAAGCAACCATGACCTCTCCCTAAGGTTTGAGCAAGTCATCCATTTAGAAACCATTCTAAAAACAATTAATATTTTCTCATTTCCTTAGGAAGGTCTCCATGTGTTCATGGTTTTCTAGACTTGATAGTATTTTACAATTTTAAGCCATCCATCTAAAATTCCCCATATAAACCACCTCAACCTTCCAAGACCTAGCAAACTCACTGGATAAAATAATATTATGTCCATCCATGGCTTCTGAGAAGTTAGTAAGACCCCCTTTTGAAAGTAATCCAAATAATTACATTTTTATGAAGAAGGTTTGATTGGTATCCCATTTTGATGTGTCTCTTTTCTCTTTGTTTTTCTCCCATGTAGTTTATTTGACCTTATTTACCCAATATTGATAGCCAACATGAAAGAGTCTAAGTACGTATTCCTTTTCTAATTTTTTTTTTTTTGCCAAAGTGTTATCTTTTGTAAAATTCTTCATGTGCTTATTAATGTGTTGGATGCTACAAATTTTCAAAAATTCTAAGTGTGTGGGGTTGTGTCATTCAATTTTCTAAGAGTTGTGCTTGTGTTGGACTTTCATAATTTTCCTTTCTAGTATGCCTTTTTGTGTATCTCCACCTTGTTCCTTTTTCTTGCTATCAAGGTATCAAACTTTTGATAAGGTAATAGGGTGAATTAGAAAGCGGGAACACACATTCAACAATATCATATATGCACCTTGTACAATAGATTTGCACCTACAAAATTGATTGAGGTCTATGGATTTAATGAAGAAAATATAGTAAGTTAAGTAGAATCCAAGACAAATAAGAAAATCAAGTTTCCTAACCAATATGATAGATTTTCATATCTACATCAATATCATCTCATTTTACTGTGCATAGAAATAGTACCCTAATCACTTCATATTTAATTTTATAACTCCCACAACTGTTAATTATTCAATCTAAATTATTAAAAATTAAACTTGAAAAAAGTATATATATAGATATTTAATGCTATTATACTCAAACCATATTCTCTCATTTATGAATATTTATGAACATTCATAATAATTTTAATTTCTATTTGACTATATAAGAATGATCGAATGTTTATTCATCAAAAAATATAATAACACAATGAATAAAGGATGAATGGGCTTTACCATTAGCCATGTACACTAAAGTATATTTATGTAATTGTAAAAAGGAATATAAACTAATAAAAAACTTATTTTTTATTGACAAAAAATAAAAAAAATGCACTCAATTTTGAATCTTATTGACACAACAAATTTTTAATATATTTATCTATTTTTAACTAACTGAACTCATCCTACCTTACAAATCCTTGTTAGCATGCCCATTACAATTTAAAATAAAATAACTAGTGTAACGATTTACCATTTTTATTAAAGAACCATCTAAATTTTCTTTGGTAACATTAAGCATTTACAACTTTGTTGGTGATATGAAATTTATTAACCCCAAAAATGTGTGATGAGGAAAGAGGAGCAACAAAATAAAAAATAGATAGGAAAACATCAAAAAATAAAATAACATCGTTGGATTATTCCTTCACTCAAATAGTCTAAGCTATTAACATTTTCTTAAACTTCATAGCTAGTTCAAGTAGATTTCCCGTAACATATCCTCTATACATAGAAGTGGAATATCAATCCAAGTTATCAATGTCATTTTAAATCCTAAAATTAAGTATATGCTTTGAGTCAAGCAGTCAAACTACATGGTCTCTGTGTGTACAACGTAGGAAAGGCTTATCTCTGATCATACCCTAAGGCCTTAGTTTAGTCTTCTTAGGTTTATGTCATGTTTTATTTTTAACTTAGTCAAAAAAATCCAAAATTCAAAAACATTCAAAAATTCAAAATCCAAAAAACATTTCAAAACAGAAAAAAAAAAACATTCAAACCAAGAGAAGTATGAGCCTCTGCAGTTAGAGCTTTGGATCCCACCTTGATGCCACTTTTTTGCAGAGAACCCTTGGAGCAGCGCGAAGGTCTTCCCGTTATGATCCAGGTTCCACCAAATGGACCTGCTAGGATGGAAAAAGTTATGATTGTGATCAATAAAAAGAGGGCATTTAATGTTTTCCCTAACTAATTCCCATGCCCTCCAAATACTCTTGAAAACCGTCGACCCTATAGGAGTGATAGAGTGCTTGGTAATAAGGTCACTAAAAGGAATGTGCCTCCAAGATTTAGCCCTATTTGGCACTGCCTCTTTAATATTGTTCTTGATCAAGACTTTTCATGGCTCCTCTCCTTCAAGAGACTTTATAATCGATTTAATAACTAAAGCAATACCATGTTTTTTTAAGTCTTTTATCCCAATCCCTCCATTGATTTTTTCCAAGCAACACCATTCCCATTTGACCAAATGCACTTTCTTTTTACCTTTTCCATCAGAACAAAGAAAGAATCTAATTTTCTTTTGAATTTCAAGGACTTGATAGCTATTGAAAAACCAGACTGATGCAAAATAAATAATATAAGAAGATATGATCTTTTGGAAGATTTGGATTCTACTAGCAATAGAAAGGTGTTGCCTATTCCAACTATCAATCTTCTTGTCAAATTTTTGATTTGATCCAAAACCACATCTCTTTTAGATTGGGGTTCACTGAAAAAGGAATACCTAGGTATCCTACCTACTTTTGATGACCTCCCCATTGGAAGTCATAATTGTGTAGCCATTCAGGAGGAGATTTAGACCATCCAAGCATAATGGATTTCACCCTAGAGACTTTGGCTCCTGAAGCCAAGCAAAACATGTCAATCTTTTGTAGCAGGTTGACTAAGTTCTCTTCTAGGAGATCAACAAAAATGGCAATCTCATCAACAAATTGAATGTTAAGGAGCTCATTCTTATCCAGAAGTGTCAGTCCTTTCACTCCAAGTGAATTACAATTATCCCTTAGTAAGTAGTGTAGGGCATCCAAAGCAATGACAAATAAGGCTAGGGTCAGGGGGCAACCTTGTCTAATTCATCTTTCAAGCTTGATAACCTCAAACAAAGATCCATTGACATCAATTTGGGCAGTTGCATCTCTTAGGAGTGTATCAACCATATCACAGAAGGTTTGTGGGAACCCAAATGCTTCAAGAGTCATTCTGAGAAAGGCCCATTCTACTCTATCATAAGCTTTCTCAAAACTTCAAGTAGAAGTATGGCCGCCTTTCGATTATATCTCCTCACCCAATCCATTACTTCCCAAATTTTAATCAAGTTTTCAAGGATGTTGTTGGGAAAATTTTGTCATCTTAGAGAAACCTCCAAGAACAGTAGTGCCTTCAGTAACTTTAATTTCAAAGAGATTTCCTCAAAAACACGTACAACTATGTCACAAAGCGGAATCAGACACAGTTCAATTCCGACATTAATCCTTCTAAGAGAAGCAAATGTAAAATTCAGTTTCAACAACTTGCATAAGCAAATTCAACAAACTAAACCTTTAAACATGAAAGATAGTACAAAAGAGTAGAACACATAGATTTATGTGGGGAAAACCCTTTCAAGTGAAAAACCCCACACTCCAAAAGATCCAACCCATTGTAGTATTCAACAAAAAACAAAGTTACAATATAATCTCAGGCTCATAGCCTTTTCACAGAGATTACATCTTGTTCCATTCTGGAGACAAACTGGCAGCAACCCTATTCTATTTCCCTCTCTCCTTTTTACATTTCCCTAATCAACCTCTTAGTTCATACAACCTTCACATTGTTACAATACTCTCACATAGTAAACAATGCAGATTAACATGAGAGATCAACCAAGACACTTAATCTAGAGATATTTCGGCAACATAACCCTTCCTCAATCTTCCTCTCTCTAATCGTATTGCAAAACATCCAATGTATATACATTCATGTTCAACAAATAGGAAATGTTTCAACTTTTGTAGATCAATTTGTATTCCAGCAGTCAGACCAACTGTCAACCGCTCTAACTTCTCCACTCACTCATGATCCTCCAATGAACATCATACACATCAGCGGTCAACCAAGTCAACGTCCTTCCAACCACGGCCTACCTTCAAGTCTATCGATATGGCTTTGTCTATCGAAAAGAGTTCATAATGTCACATTGAACCCATAGGTCTCCCTGATGTCATTAAGCTCACACACCTTCCGAACCATCGACAAGAGTCATATCGAGTGCAAACTTGTCAGCCAGACTCACTCTATCGCTAATATTTCATACCGATATTCATCACGTGTAGCTCTATCGGCAAGACCATCACTATCGGCAAGAGCTCTTATCGAACACAGATCCATCATCCTATTGGGTTCCACATCCGTTGACAATTGGAAACCAACCATCGCTTTCCAACTGTCAATTCTCCTTCATATTCCGCTTGTCGTGGTGAGGGGTCCACCAAGACATGCATCCACTGCTTGTGCAATTCTGGAGCACCAAAAAGGAATCTACAATATTCTCAACAAGTTTCTCATAAAAGACTTAAATATTAACTCCCAGCACTCCAAGTGGTCCCCACATCCGTCGAAATCCAAGTTGCTATATCATTGGAGAACCAAACTCTAGAACCTCATGTCAAAGATTACGAAGTTCCCATAACCCACGACTTGATGACAAAGGGATTGCTTTGTCAATCAAAACCTGAACTTCCAAACCTCAAGTCGGAGGTTACGAAGTTCCTGAAACCCACGACAAGTCGACAACAAAGGAAGTAGCCTTCCCTCCACAGTCACTAATTCGGGAGGTTATGAAACTTTGGAACCCCGTGACTTCAGTTAGATAAACTTGAAAACCAACAACTTAACTAAGGCCAATGAAGGAGGAAAGAAGAACTGCTCCAGGAAGCAATCAAGCCAGGAAATTTGAGTCACAATTCTCAATAGATGTATCTTCCTTTGATAAAGCTAGTTTGGGTACTATTGATGAATTTTGCTAGTATATTGGTGAGCCTTAAGGCCAAAACCTTATATGATACATTTAGTAGAGTGGTAGGCCTCCAATTCTTTATCATTGTTTTGTCACCTTCCTTGGGTAACAGCTTGATGAGACCCCTATTTATATACTTTCCCCCAAAGATCCTTTATTGAGTGCTTCCATGTACACTTGGTAAATATCATCGCAAATCCATTCACTTAAAGTTTTATAGAACTCCACTGGAAGAATCAATCCCAGGTGATTTGTTGTTGTTCATAGAAGTTATAGCCTTCTTTATTTCATCTTTGGTTAAATATTACTTGATAAGGTTATGGCATCCTCTTTGGTGATCTTAGCAGGTATTAACCCTTTGACTATGTTTCTTGCTTGGCTACACCCTTACTTATCCCCTTCAGATTGAAATAGTTCCTTGTAGAATAGAAATAATTGATGCAAAATATCTCCCTGTTCTATAATGGAGTTTCCATTTAGGCATATTTTCTCAATATGCTCCTTTACCCCCTTCTCCTTGATATATTTGAAAAAATAAATTAACCTTTATCTCCATGTTCAAGAAAGTTGAGTTTGGCCTTGACCTTAAGCCCGTGATAATTCTCTTGAATTTTTCTTAGTAAGTGTTTGGCTTTGATGAGCTCTTCATAACATTGGAGGTTCTTGGGTTCCCTTTGGATTCTACTTTCAACATTGAACAATTAATCTTGAAGGGAACACTCTTCTTTTCTGCTGTCAAGTGCCCTTTTCTCGCCCATAGTTTGGAATAAGACTTTCTAACTTTTAACATTTTGATTCCATATCTCAATTGGGCTTAGGTCCTTGAGGAGCCATTTATTAATTTCTCTCAAGGTACCAATGGAATCAATGCAATACCTATCTTTTAATAAGCTTGTTTTGAGGATAAAGGTTTCACTTTTCTTGGGGCACTTTCTCCATCCACCATTTATCCCAATACAAATTTTTATTGGGTGGTGATCGAAGAGGGTGTATGGGTAGACCACCACCTTATTTCCATCATCGAGGGGATCAAAACTAACTTGGAGTATTTGTTGGAGTAAAATCTATCCAACCCGCAATAGACTATCCTCCCCCCTTTCTGGGAATTACACCAAGTATACCAGACTGCATTATTCTCTTTTTTCAACCCTTCTAGAAAATCCACCAAGTTTAGTTTGGCTTTCAATCTCTGGCAATAGTATTTCTCATTCTCTTTCCAATCCCAAGCAAGGCCCCTTTCTTCTCTTCTTTCTCTTCCACCATATTGAAATCACCCCCAACTATCCATGGGATATCCAGTAGGCAGCTTAGCCATTTCCACAAATCAATTCTACCAAGGTACTCATTTGGAGCATAGACTAAACATATGCCAAATTTGGTTTCCCCTTTTTCAAAGGTTTCCCATACAACCCTATTGCAAGGAGAGGTTCCTAAATTGGTGAGGGCCTATTTCCACTTACTAGCCATGAGTATGGTTGTACCCCCTCTTCCCTAGTCGTGTTGCGAGGTAATGTGGGAGGAGTTTGACCAAATGAAATTCAAGTTGGTCTCCAGGGTAAAACCCACATCCTTGACCTCTTGTAACAGAACAAAGTCCTTTTCCTTTTGCAAGTTTAAGAATTTCCTCACAATGTACTTTCTATCTGGGGATTCCAGTCCCCTCACATTCCATGAGATGTAGTTAAGACTCATCATTGACTTTTCCAATTGGGTTCTCTTTGGCATTCCTAAATAGCCCAAAGTATTTAGGTGCCCCATCATCACCCTCTAGCCTTTTGGCTGAGGGAATAGCAAGAACAATGCTTTTTTCTCCTTTTCTCTTTAGAATGCCCACACTACTTTTACTGAGGGATTTGGTACTGCCCTTCTTTCTCCCCCTTCTTTTCTTTGGTGAGGCAGCATTGGTCAACTGATTTCCCCCTTTTGGGGTGCCCTGGGGGATGGTGTTGATTTCAATTGGATTTCCCTTCCTCTATGCAGCGTCATGAATTTTAGGGGGGTACCCTTGAAGCCCATATTCTCATATTCAATGGTATTCTTACTACCAAGGTCTCTAATAGGACCTACATGGTCAATTGGGGAGTTGAAGACTTTTTGGAGCCATTGCTCACTTTCTTCCTTGTCCACAGTTGTGATTTATCATCACTTGTGGGGGCCATTGTGTGTGTTTCATCTACCTCTCTCTTTGAAATGGTACTACTGAGTCTTTTTTTTATTATCAAAGTTTTAGAATCAATGCTAGAGGGGTTTCATATTCAATGTCAAGGTTTGAAAGAGACCTTTTATCAGACTGGGGGGATTGGTTTCCCCCAACCACATTCTTGTCGATCTTCTTGGATACAATAGTGGGGTTATCTCGAGTATTTTCAAAAGCAGCAGAGGGATACCACTTCCCATATCATTTTTAAATGGGGGATCTAGCTTTTCGGAGATGTAATTGCCCAACCCAATTTTCTAGGCGGCTTCAAAATCGTCTTTTGAGGTTTGAACCCTATTGATAAAGTATTTGATTTTTTCATTGTCCAAGTTCTATTTACTTCACCATTCTTTCTTAGTTTTAATAATGCAAGTTGTTGTGCATTCTTCGGACCAAGAGCCAGAGCCAACTCAAGGGAGGGGTCAGGTGGGCAAGGAGAATAGGGAGACGTGGGAGGGGCAAGATTGTTCGAGGGGGACGACAGAGTGGGCTAGCAAGAGGCACCTGGACTAGAACCTTGAGGGAAACCAGTGGGTTGGGGGTCGAGGGTAACATCGATAGGAAAACTGTGCACATCAACATCAGGGCTAGAGGCAGCAAAAACTAGGTTGGTTACAATGGCTTGCATAGGGACGACAAGGGGAGACAACTTTGCATTTCCAGAGGCATGTGACTGACCCCAGGCTTTCTAATAAGAGGGAAATTTTTTTGATGTGTCCATCTTGCCTGCATAAATAACAAGACCCAAGCCTACCTAAGAATTTGACGGGACAAAGGTGATAAAAATTATCAAACACAATGCCAATGTTTCTTGGTAATTCAACACTAGGGCTGAGAGAAATGAGCACGTGAGCATTCATACCAAGAAGCAAAGTTTTTGGTTAGTTAACTCTTAAAATGCTTCCAAAGGGTGTGAGAACTTAGGGAATGAACGACTATAGGTCATGAGGAACATCGCAGATTAATGGCCATCTAGGTGCATATAGTGCAATAATTTCATTACAGTTGGCACCATGCGACCACGTAACTGCCCTAGAGACGCTCTTCCCTATACTCAATAGGGTTTGCTTAGAATTTTGGACTGCATTTCATGGGTTCTGACAAAGATTAAAAAAATACCCTTTTGAATCATACGATACAATGCGACGAATATTAAGTTTCTTATTCAAGTATTATTTAACTAGCTTTCCAGAAATTTCCTTGAGGGCACATTCTCTAAATCAACAACCAGAAATAAAGCAAAATTTGTGAATCTATTTCTTTCTTTAAACACAGTGTTGCACATTCCCATTATTTCGAGAAAGAGCAGGTTCCATAATTTAATATTTTTTAATATATTATTAAATTATTTTTAATATATATTATATTGTATTATATTATATTAAATTAATCTTGTTATATAGTGATTTACCTTTTTCATTACTATTTATTTAAAATTTGTCTTTTTAACTAAAAATAAAAAAAAAATATTAAAATAAGTAATGATATTTAGCTAATATAATATTCATTCATATAAAATTTACCTTTATTTTTATTTAAAAATCTTAATTTATCACTTAAACTCATTCAATTGATATTTAATAAATTTTAATATTAATTATTTTATAATATATAATTCTTACTTATGTTTATAAATATGTAAAAAAAATTTAAATAAAAAATATATATCTATAGAGTTCAATACTTAAACTCATCCAATTAATATTTAATAAATTTTAATATTTATTATTTTATAATATTTAATTCTTACTCTTATATATATATATATATTAAAAAACATTATATATTAAACAATGTCAAATAAAAGACAAAAATCTAAATACTATCTAATATAATTATAACACAAACACTATTCATTTTTGAAAGGAAGGATTAAACAAATGATACAATTATTTTTCTTATTTTTGAGGCATTCTTTTAGCCACTTTTCAATTAATGTTTGCATAGCCACGCATGTAAGGATTGTGACAATTAAAATTAGAAATTGTTAGTTTTAAACATATTTCTTTTACAATTTTATCTTCTTTTTAAGTCGAGAGGCTTCCTCAGGGCTTAAATTGGCAGGTCGACCTTGCCCGTCAACAAATTTTTAATAATAGGTTATCTATTCAAAGGTGCCCTTAAAAACATTGCAGTATACCTTAGAATAAGTAAAATTATTATAAATCAAATATATATATCATTGTAATTCTATATAAATTTTGACCAGTCTATCCAAAATCTCTCCTTTCATCTGATACAATCTTCTTAAAATTTGATTTGTATTTTATGACAAAATCTCTAAATACAGTCCTTGGCCATCAATTTAAGCCCGGAGGCTTCCTACAGTGACAACCAACAATCTGTGTAAACGAAAACAAATCACGTTGAAATTGACGGGCACACGACATGCAGGTGGCGGTATAACTACCGGTAATGAAAATGTAACTGTAACTGACGATAGTGATAAAGGTTGAGGTGGATAATAGTTTACCAAAATACAATGGAGTGTAAGCATGCGGAATTTGGTTGTCTTCACTATTCTTTGATGGGCGTTACAAGTCAGGCCGGTTGTAAATACTAATTGCCTCTGCTCCATTCCCATTAGTGCACTTTGTAACAATCAAATGATTTATTTATTTCGATTTTTGTACAATAAGATAGTGTTATATTGACATGGTTTTGATTATATTGTTATCTACCTCTTATAAGAATATAGTGTTGTTGAAGAATGCACGTGCCAAACTCCAGTCCCACCGCCAAGTTCAGTTTAGGCGTTTAGTTTACATGCATTTGCAACGGTGGATTTGCATGGATTGTGCATGACCAACGATTCATGCAGTCACTGTTTTTGTATTAGTTGTTTCTCAGTTCAAATGCATGTAATAAACAGTTGTATGAGCAGTCTTCGTTTGTATTTGCTTAGCTAGCTTTAGTTCTATTTTAGACTCTATATCATGCAATCAGTTTGCATGTATTTTTTCCTATTTTTAGTTTTCCCATGAACAGTGATAGTTTGTTATGATTTTTATTTAATGTACAGACTTTATACAGTTGAATATACAGAAATTATTTCCAGCTTTGGTGTTTTGCTCAATGACCAGATTTTCCATTTTTTATTTTCTTAGTTGATCAGTATGGTGTTAGAGCATTAGTTTTAAATCTTTCATGTGTGGCTTCTAAGGTAACTTGGAGATGTTTCTATTGAGTTATGGTTGATGAGTTCCTGACCGTTATAATTGATATGTATGTATGTGTGATTATTGATCTGCAAATTGCATAGCGTTCATAGTATATTTATTTGAGCTGTTCTTCTTAGGTATGGTGTATACACTGATCATTTTAAATATACTCTTGTTGTTAAAAGGCCAAGATGGAGAGAATTCAGTTTTCATGGTTGAGAGTTCAATATACATTAATCTCATGGGTGAATTTTTATTATTTTCAATTAAACTTCATCTTCCTCAAGCTTAAAAGAGAATATCTCAGTAATAAATATGTTTTCTTTAGTTTGTACGAAAGAAAACACTAAGTTTAGTCTTGCAAATCGACTTGGTTTTCATGATAAGCAATTGGGTAGATTTAATAATATTAGCATATAAACTATTTCAATAATATATGTTACTTATATATATTTTCTGACACAAACAAGTACTTAAATCCTCCATTATCTGGCGTAGATGTCCACTAAGACACGCGCGGTATTATAGTAATGTTCTTATTCAAATTTACATCTCTCTAGATAGGAAAATAATCATGCGTTGAAGTTGTTATTTTGTAGTCACTAACATTTATGCAACATGCATAGCTTTGTAACCGGCGCGGTTGGCAAATGATTCCTGGTTATCGAACTTAGATGTTTCTTCATTAGAGTGATTTTGGCCATTACTCAGCAAAAGAGAGTTATTTATTTAAATTAAAGGTCAAGACGGTATACTTTGCATAATATCTTTAAATTTTTTAATGGAATATTCAGATTATTGTAGTCAACTATGGGATAATACATTAGGTTACTTAATATTTGAGAGATATTTTAATTGTATGCATAGTTCTAATTCTGTCATCCGTAAATATGATTTGGTGTTAACAATATTGTTTCTTAAAAATCTTTAATTACTAGTCTTTAGAATTGTAAATATCTAACTTGAAAATAAAATCTTTTGATTTGAATGAGATTCCGATATTTATCTTTTATACCTTTATCATTAAAGAAGTTTTAATTAAGTGTGAATGGTAGCCAAGCGTAATAATATTTTCCCACCAAAGGATAATTTAATAGTAAAAAAAAAATAATAAAGAAAAATCACAAAGAAACATCAAAATCAAAGAAATTTACTAGAAAAATAAAAATTGAAATCAAAGAGATTTGATCAAAAAAATCAAAAAGAAAAATCAAAGAAATCACAAAGAAAAAAAAAGAAGAATTGATTAAAAAAATCAAAATGAAAGGGATTTTATGGAAAGAGAAATCAAAGATAAATCACAAATATTTTGATAAATTAAAAAATCAAATAAATAAATAAAAAATTAAAAATATTAAAACATCAAATAAATAAATTAATTAAAAAAATATGATTATTATTAGTTCCTACTATGGAACTATAGGTGACCCCTTGAACTGATTAATTGTTTTGCTTGCAGCTAATTACAATCTATTATTTTCTTTCCTATACATTATAATTTAATTTTAATATATTATATTTTAAGTTTTTTAAAGTTAAAATGCACAATTTTTAACTTTTGAACGATAAAGGCAATTTTCTGGCTCCATTTTCAGAGTTGCGATTATAGTGGGAGATGACTCCATTATTAGAATTGCAATCTAAATTTAACTAACTCTAAGTACTAATAAATTTCTCTATACTTTTACTTATAACTTAACTATTCTATTTACATTTGCAATCTAAATTTAACCAACTCTAAATTACTTTTAACTTAACTATTCTATTTATGTTTGCAATCTAAATTTAACCAACTCTAAATGCTAATAAATTCTCATGTACTTTTACTTTTAACTTAACTATTCTATTTATGTTTGCAATCTAGATTTAACCAAATCTAAATGCTAATAAATTCCCCTATACTAATTGCTTAAATATTCTATGTAATTTAAATTATATAGGTTAATTATTCAATTTATTTTTGCAATACAAACCTTGCTAATTCTCCATATTAATAAATTCAACTATGTTAATTTTTTTAAGATTATTTTTTTGTTAAATAAATGTATTATACATTCAAACTATATTTTTCAAGATTAATTTTTGACAATATTAATTTTCATGTGCCTTTGATAAATTAAAATTTATTTGTTGAAATTTATTTTTGTAATATAAAAT